>JAQJVL010000027.1:249311-555618 GCA_035578905.1 Stictocephala bisonia | reverse complement strand
ATTTTAGAAACAAAGGATTGATATTAGCAAATACTTTTGTGGAACTAGTTTCACTTGTTGGAGGCTCCGCCCTAAACCCCCAAAATATTACTTAGATTTAAAGCAAATTTGTACGCCGACATACTATTTGGACAAGGATTAGTAGACAATTAATAGCACCAGTCAGCTTGTAATGACCCATACATTATTGCCGCTTTAAAAAAAATATTCAACTCGGTAAGAAACCCAGCTTTCAACTTTTGAGGACAGAATAACGATTTTTATCATCACTGATTTTCGCATTGTAGACCAAATCACAATATTTTCTCGTTCAGGTTTAATACTTATAAGTAGGGATGGTCAAGTCCCGAAACTTTGGGAATTCTCCAGGAAATTATAATTCTTGTCCTGCTAGAGGAAAATTTTTTTACTGGCTAGAATTTCATTAAGGAGTTTTTCAATGGTTATTGTAAGATGTAAACCAACTATAAAGTTAGATCTTGGTAACGTTGTAATGAACATTCATTGTCTTTTCTGGATTATTCCAGTGCATATGAACTAAAATAAAAGGATAGGCTTGTCTCTATTAGAGTAGAATGCATTTTATTACTTATGGAGTAAAGCTATGAAATGACAGTTGACAGTTGAGGGTTGTAAGTGCAAGGAACCTTCAACTCATTTTCGGTACTGAAAGTATCATATATTTCCAATATGCCGACTGTAATCCGTTTTGCTATTTAATCATCCAATCATTTGATGGAAGAAAATATTGTATCATGTCATATAAAACATTGTGATGGTGTTCTAGCATTGTGACATACAAATATTAATTTATTTTCAATTAAATAAAAGATAAATAATTATATCCATAGCAAAAGTCTATTAACACGTTCAATGCGTCACGAGTAACGGGTTACTCGTGCCGCAACTTAATTCTGTGCAAAGGAAAAAATTACAAATAATCACTTCAGTGCGTTTTGTGTATTTCCTTAACTATTTGATTGATTTAAATGAAAATTGTATTGCCATAATTGTTATTTTTCAAATAGTTATAAAAAGTAGTTATCGCAATACGAGCAACCAGGTTACTCGTGACGCACTAGAGAAGTAAACTATCTAATTTGTAGTGCGCAACGAGTAACCGGTTACTCGTTAGTTTGCAAAATTCGTCGCTATAAAGCACTAGTCTACGTATCATTCGCCGCCATATTGGCAATAAGACGACGCGAATAACTTTGCTTGTTGGTGCTCAGGTGTGTTGTTTAAATGACCATTTTATAGCTTTTTTAAAGTTTTGCGTTAGTTTTCACGATGAGTACGCAAGATGATGACGACCCCGCCAAGGGCAAACGATGTAGGCGTAGTTTAGTGCTCCAGATTAGTTTAGGCATAGTTGTTATTACAATAATTCCAAAAAAGTTATCAGTAATTATGGTACAGGTACATTTTAATTTTGTAAGTTGTTATTTTCACCGTTTGTTTTTTACAGTGTGCTACTCATTAAAATTGTAAAACAAACACAGTGAAGAATTGTGTTGTTATTCTTTTTCCTTTCGATTTTTAATTATAATCTACTTTATAAATAAATTAACGAAAAACAAACATGTTCTGAGTTTGTTTCAAACAACTAGTACAATAGTTGGGTTTGTAACTAGAAACTGGTTATTTGTGCATGGCGTCCGATAAATAAATTAACGAAAAAACACATGTCCTGTGCATAAAGTAATGCTTTTCGTTTTAAACAATTAGTACATTATTCGGGTGCGGAACGAGTAACGGGTTACTCGTGCGATGGCGTCCGATTCAGCTACTGACTTGCCTCATTGACAACAAGGATGTGATAGTTCTTCTAAACTCACCTAGAGCGCTCTATTGCATTCGGCCGCTGAGAAATGACGCAAAGAAATATGGCCGCGATACGAGTAACCCGTTACTCGCGACGCACAGCGATTCTATACGTGTACGAGTAACCGGTACTCGTAACGCACCCAGGAAAGTTTTAATATTTACTGCCAACGCAGTGAACGTGTTAATTATTATTTTGTTTACACCTAGGATCGCCAAATCTGCATGTAACAATTTCAGAGATAAAATATTTTTCTGTCAATTTACTTGTTTCCTGACTAGATTAAAAAGTAATAAAGATGGAGTGTAAAAGGTGATAATATTATAATTTTGATTTGTAAACTCACTTAACAGTTCCCTGTTCATAATTAACTGTTACTACTATGTCAATGTAAAAATACATAACAATCTGATGAGAGAGAAGCACTGTGATCGACTACTTTTTTAGGTTAGGTTAGGACACTAGGGCAGGAATTAGTATATTGGAGAGATAGGACAACAGCAAATTTACTTTAGAAGACAAGATCATTAACACCAGAGTAGTAGTAACATATATATAATAGAATCACATAATCACACAAATTTTCAGTACCTCTGGCACTTTTTTCAGGTGAGAGAGAGAGAGAGAGAGAGAGAGAGAGAGACTGACATGGCTTCTACTATTGCTGGGTAAGTGGCAACACTATTGCTCGGTAGGTGGCTGGGGGTGTTTAGTTTAACATAAGATAGACCACTTCCCTTCAACCCCTCCCCCATCAGCAAACTTCATATATATATCAACTGACAAAACTGCATCAATACCTGAATGTTGCTCTATGGATGTACAACTCCCACCACTGCTACCTACTCAGCAATAGTGGAAGCCATGTCAGTCTCTCTCTTTCTCTACTCACCTGAAGAAAGTGCCACTGGTACTGAAAACATGTAACTACTACTCTGGTGTTAGTGAACTTGTCTTCTAAAGTAAGTTTGCTGATGTCCAATCTCTCCAATATGTGATCTACTACTGTGATTGCAGTTAGACCTTTTCTAAATATAATACGGACGGCACTAAAGACATGTAAAATAATTTTTATTGAACAGAAACTTTATCAAAATTTTCATTTTAAATTCATAAATTTATAATTTGGCTGCCCACCCTCTTCATACTATCACTAGTTGGAGTGTTTAGCTAATATTTCAGACTGCATTTCATTGCCAATATTGTCTAGGCCTATACTAGCAAACTTCATTCCAATACATCAGAAATTTCTCACGATGAAATAATTAAATGTTGTTCAGTATGACCAACATTATCAAAGTAGTTTCAATCTGCACATATTGCAATACCGATTATAATTTAAAAACTAATTCATCCTAAACGACTTTCCAATCTGTTTTCAGATTTAGGTGTAAAATTATAATTATTATTGATCGATCCAGATTTCCAAATTCCATTGTTACAATTTGCAGCTATTTTTATTTTCAGTTAATCCTAAACATGTTATTACTGAATCAAATACTCACGAATCCACTTTTCACACCACCTCAAAAATCCATTTTTTCTTGAGAGTATATAAATCCTCTCTAGCAGCCGGCTCCATTTGACAATGACGCCTGAGCAAAAGTTTTTTACTTAACTCGTCAGTTCATATGGGCATGCACACACATGCGCAAGAACTTTGTTCTACAAACAATGGGGATTAGAACCTTGGACCCAGCACTTCACAGTCCAAAGCCTTAGTCACTGTAGCTACCATGCAGGCAATTAAAAAACGAGTGAATATTTAATATATCTTCTTACCTAATTTACTCAATTCCTTATTATCAACATGATAATAACGTGATGTTTTCCCTTTCCCCTTAGCAAATAAATTAGTTAAAAAATTTATTCAAGATAGTTCAAAATGATAAGATAATTTTAGCTAGCAAGAGCAACTGCTTCTAATTGTTTCGAATTCAGATTCTCCCACCAAAACTAAGTAAAAAAATGTGTTTAACACTACAAATTAAAACACTTACTTTGAAGTTCATCCAAGATTAGTATGTTTCCTAGAGTTCTGGAGTGCACAACCTGAACTTTTTGGTACGGTGATTGCTGATCGAAAACCACATCATCTATGTCATACTCTAAGATTCTTTCATCTGTTTACAAAGAACAATAAAGTAATATTTAGAAATTATTTTTTTATAATCAAAGTCCCCATATATATATATAAAATCAAATTTTAATTTTTTTTAAATCTGTTAGGATAACTATTTAAAACTCTTAAGTAGTTACAAATCAATATAACAACCTTAACAACAGAATTCGGTCACATCCCTTGGAAAATATTTTTTTATTTCACCATTTTTTTAAATATTTTGATCAAATCAATGATCATTGTGTTCATAAAAAGAGACTTATCTGAGCTTTGTTATTATATTATCAAAACAACTAAACCAATAGGCACGCTACCTGTGCCAGTAATGCAGCTTATTTGATTTACCATCTTCATCAACTGACCTAAAAAACCTGAGAGATTGCTGAATTGTCTGACATCACATGTAACATATTATTTTAAGCACTATACTTGTATTTGTAGCATGTAATAAAACCTCTTATCGATCTAAAGAGTCAAATTTAGAAGTGAAATGGGTTAACAATCCATTATCTTAGCTAATCCATTAACTTTATTTTATCCATTACTTATTATTTTAACTTGTCCATTAACTTCAACAAGATGCCAAAATAATAATAATAAATACAGTAGGTTTTTTTTAAAAAAGGTTGGCCTCTCTTATAAAAAAAAAAAAAAAAAAAAAAAAAAAAAAAAAATATTTCTATTTAACAACTTTTAAATTTTTAAAAAAAAATGGGTAATTTTTATAAAAATACTATTTGTACAAATAATATTAAATACAAATTTGGAATGACAAGGTGGTTAGGACTAAAAAGTCCTCTCTTACACCTAACCACGATGCACTAAAATTAAATACAACAGTTGATATTGAAAAATAAGAAAATTACAGTTTAAAATGTTAAATTTATTTTATGCAGTACTTAACAAATTAAAATTCATTTTCAATAAAAATATGGACTACATTTATTTTTAACAACTATGAAAAAAACATGCACAAACCTAGAATGAATAAACACATACTAAGTTGAGTGGTTATATGAGGGGTTCGTGCCAGAGAAAAGGATGGTTAAAATCAAACATTGGAAAAGAAAAACTGATTTTTATAAACAGCAATGTTATAGTCATTACATGATTTGCAGGTATTATCATGCATTCAATGTAAATTTACATTGCAGTCCGAATCATATATGTACCTTAAAATCTTGGGTCTATTGGTTACATGTTATATGTATTTAACTCTTTGGTGTAATGAACTTTCTTCTATAGCAAGTTTGATGTGCTGTATTAACTTCCCTACTATATTAATATTTATCATAGTGCCTTCTACTTCAAGCCTAACCTAGAAACCATAACTTTGTACATAATTTGTTGATGCCCTACTAATCAAAAATACATCATTGACATTTCACAACTGAAAAATATTTAAAGTATGTCAATTAATATTTTATAGATGTATATTCATAATTTATTTGTCGGTTTCTAGAGTTGCATATGATTTAGTTGGCTTAGACAAATCAGAATACAACAAGCAGCTATTATATACTTTCTTTTTTAATTTAATTTAATTGAAGGGTTTGACTATCTATGGATTATATCCATATCACTTATTATTATCATTAATATAAAATAAAAATGTCTCCTCGTCATAATCAGCAAGAATTCAAATTGTTTAATGCTACAGAACATTACAACTAACACTTAAAAGGAACTTGCCTGATGTAAGAAAATATCTATCCTTGCCTCCACGCTTCAAAGCAGGGTATTTATGGCTTTTCACACTGCAGGAAAGATTGGTCAAAGTGGCTTCTAGCTGTCGCACAGTCTGTCGAACCAAGCAACACACAACGCAAATGGATGAGGGATATGATTTCATGCAAAACAAATAATAATAAAAAACAAGGCAGAGAAAATTAAATATTAAAAAGGTGAGCAATGAATGGTTGGATTGTTGTGGTTGATAATCTACAAACTCAACACAACTGTATTCAAGAGCTAAGAAAATGAACATACCAAGCATTGTATTAATAGCTTGTTACTGCTGAATAGTATAATCACATAAACTAAATTAACTCGGGACTTAAACTAAAAAAATTAATCTTAAAAATCTGTCAAATTTTAAAATTAAAACAGAGGTTTACTTTGTAAACCAATTGATAGTACAAAGCAAAATTGGAACGGTACCGATACTTTTTTCGATTCCAGTAAAAAACTTCCAATAATTTGCAGATGAGTAGTAAACAAGGTAATGTCCGCATTAACATGCTACACTTTTTTATAAGAAACCTCAATGTGCAAGGATTAAATTTCATACAAAATTGCCAGAATACATTGAACCCACTGCGTGCATATAGTTAATTGCCCTGACACAGTTACCTTGAAGGCGTCTAACATTCCAAGGTATATACACTAACCATATTTAAAATGTTGATACTTAGGCAGGTCACCTTATTGATTAAATAATACACTGTTGTAAACCTAATGGGTATTTACAAAAAAGGCATCAATTGTGTGTTTGGTATTAAAATGCATCTTATTATTACTCAATTTTATCACAATGTATATAGTGGCGATCACTTCCATGTACATATGGATTAATGCTACTGAATAAAGAATGTCCTAAATCTGAATAGTGTGTTAGGTACAATACAAAACTGCAACACTGTCGTTCTACTACTGGTGACTTGACTGTTGTGTAGTTAATTAGTCCATTCAGAGTTATGTATAACTAACTCTGAATGTTAATTATACATATATGTATAAAATAATTTGAAAGATGCGAACTAAAGAATAAAACTACAACATACGAGGTGCAGCTAGAAAAAAACCGGACTGATTGCTGAAAACACATTTATTTACAATTATAAGTTATCTGCCTTCAATGTACTCTCCTCCTCGGTCTCTACACCGCTCCAATACGAATTTTCCACTGTTCATAGCATGCTGCAGATCATTTTCAGTAAGTCCATACATTACATCCTGTCGCATTTTCTTTTACTCACTGCTTCAACAGTCCCCCCCACCTCAAATCTAGTTCCTTTCAAAGCTGACTTGACTTTAGGGAAAAGAAAAAAGTCACAGGGGGCCAATCAGGTGAGTAAGGGTGGATTTTTTTTTGGAACTAAGATCGGGAATGTTGTGTTTTGCCAAAAACGTCCTTCACTGACAAAACACATGTGAGCGTGGGGCATTGTCTTGGTGAAGATCCATGACTTTTTTCTCTCCACAAATTGTTCCGTTTTCTCCGTAAACTCACTCACGTAGGTAGCCAGGACGCTAATGTAGTAATGCTGATTCACTGTTTGTCCCTCTGGTACCCAATCAATGTGCACAATCCCCTTTGATTGTCCAAAAAAAAAAAAACATCATTCTTGCCTGAATTTCGATTTTGACATTCGTGCTTTTTTTTTCGTGGAGAACCAGGAGTTTTCCAATGCATCAGATTGGCGTTTTAGGGTTTCGGGATCGTAAGTAAAAAACCACGATTCATCGCACTAATACATTTTGTACGAAGGTTGGGATCACTTTCAATGTTTTCCAGGAAGTCCAGAACAAATCATTCTTCGCGTTCCTTCTGTCAATTGTGAGACACTTTGGAACCATTTTTGAACTACACTTTGTTCATCGTTGAAACTTTCATGAAGAATCATGCCTAACACATCTTGTCAACTGCTCCGTGTTAACTCAGACACTGCTCTATAGTTAAACGGCATCTTGTCGAACAAGTATATACCGATTTTTTCAATGATTGCAATCAGTTTTGCTGACAATGGTCTGCCAGTGCGAGTGTCAACACTGGTGTCTTCGCGTCCGATCTTTAAATCGTTTAAACCACTCAAACACTTGTGTTTCTGCGAATACAACAATCACCGCCGTAAAACCACTTGTTGTAAACATTACAAACGTTTCACTTGCAATTTTCCTAGTTTTGAAACAAAATTGATGTAACCACGCTGTTCTTTCTGTACACTCAACATTTTCCGACCACAGACAAAACGTCAACTACTTAAACAGACAGCCACTGCAAACTGAGTGCAGGAAGGTCAGGATTGAAACTACTCGAGCAGTAGGTTGGAGCGAGAGTCACGTGACATGGCCACTTGACTTTCAGCCTTATTGCATTCCGTTTTATTGTTTCACAGTATAGTCCGGTTTTTTTCTAGCCGCACCTCGTATAACCAATTGAAATTGGCTTGTTTAACCTTGCACATAATTGTATCAGGTATTATCAGATATGTTAGTAGGACTTAATATTACCTATTAAAAAAATTAAAACTTAATTTGACAAAGAGAATGTCCTCATAGTTACTTAAGCCTTTATTTCATATTAATTATATACATAAAACTTAAAATTTACGTGCAATCAGATTTAATGTAATTTTATTCAGAATAAATACATACTGGTAAATTTGATAAAAAGTGACAATAATTGTTAACACTCTAAATGGTAAGAAAAATAAGAAGGGGAATTATAAGGGGAAAGGAAAGTTATAAAAGTCTTGCGAATTTAATTATCATTAAGAATTTTAATTTATATTTGTGCTATTATCGATAAACAATATTAATTTGTCTAGTAGTGAAAATTTTACTACAAAAATAGTTTGTGGTGTGCATTACCTATATATAATCTTAAATTTTGCTGTTACTATGGTTTTGGTTATGGTTAATTTTGCTGATATGTACGATGGTAAAATATCAGAGAGATGCTATTGTTCACATAGACCACAATCCTAAGCTGTACAAGTCCCTTGAATGGTGCTAAACGTATGAAGATTTTGGTAACAGGACTGTGACTTGAGTGATCTCACAGCTATGTCGGCTGTCAACTATAAAATCGGCATTCATGAGATTAACATCGTACACAAAAGTTGCAATGATTATTTTATACTTGCAGAAACTACTGTAATAAATGAAACTAAATCACCTAATAACCACTAATAATAATAATCACCTAATAAATCACCTCACCAATGATCGAGGGTGCATGAATTCAAGTTTTCGAACATGTTGATCTATAATATAGAAAGCCAATACGATGCCAACATGTTGGTGACTTTAACAGTATCATAGCCAGTGGAGTTAATGGCACAAGTCTAACCAGTTGGGCTGAAACTATCTACTTATTTACTGTAATTGATGTTAATGATAGAAGTATTTTCTTCTCGGCTTGTTGACTTTGTGGTAAACCATTGTACTTATATTTTGTTCATGTTTTCAATCTATAAGACCCCCAATAATTAATAAGAAGGACGGTTAGCGGTGCTTTTTCCTATCCACAATTCAATTCAGTTTTGATATCCAAGAGAACTAAAGTTCACTTTGTTCAATCTCTTTCCCCGGCCTAGATGGAACTTAAACAAAGCTGACTGACTAGTAGGCTTGATGACTGTACAAGGTCCTTGATTCAGAAGGCTTCATGACGAAATAAGGTCTTGCTTCAGAAGACTTAATGACGGTACAAGGTCCTTGCTATTATCCACAAACTAATGCTTCAGAAAAGAATACATGTCAGGAAGAAGTAGAGAATGTGGGATCTATGTAAGGAACACAAAAAACTCTTGATAGTTAGTCAGTTGCTTGCCACACTCTCTTGATAATGCTAGGAGAAAGAATTTAAAAAGCCAAATAATCAACTGGAAAAATGCTCAAAGCTTCAAAATATGTGAAATAGCTGTTTTGAAGCCATGTATAGAACCAGAATGAACTAAAAGTTAACACCCCATAGCTTTTTAAAAAACTCTACATTGTATTATATTTACATGTTTTTTTTTTTTTTAAGTTTCTGATTAGAACTAGATTTATAACAGAATATCACCTATTGTCAATGACAGAATCCTTGTCGAAACTGGTTGTTACGATATTGGGTGCGTTCTATGACATCTTTCATTGAGAATGGGTTTGGAAAGAAAAATCAGCAAAATTTATTTATCATTCCATGCAGTCCTCTGCATAAATGGTATGAGTCACCAGATTATGTATAGTGGGATAGGGTTCTATTTAGGGTTAAATAGAAGATAGGACTCTATAGGCCTAATTTCGCCCTAAATATGATTTTGATTTAATTTTCATTCAGTGTGTGAAGAAAAGCCTGTTAGTGAAATTTTACAATATGATCTGGGCCCATGGTTATTTTAATTTATGAAATCAAGTAAAAGGTTAAATAAGCAAATACTTAATTAACCTAAGTGGAAGGTTAATTAAAGTTTGCCTAGATAATGGAAAACATTCTTTTAGCCACATCAATGACAGATTTCCACAGAGCTTTTTTATTCCACAGATACTTGCTATTTTATTCAACATTACACAACCGACAGTGTCACCATAAAGTAAGAAAATGTCTGTATACAGACAAAACTGCACTTGCAACCCAACAAAAGAACATGTCATAAACTGAAAGAATACTTATGTACTTGATTTATCTTTACTCGTCAAGCTAAAAGCCTAACCCAACAAAAACCAGAAGTAGCCTGCTTTAATTTGAGTAACACACTTCCTAAACAGAAATTAAACATCTGTTTCAGTGGTGTAACACAACCAGGCATTCATGGTTTCTAGGCCAATTTAAATCAATCCTATTAAAAGCAGAAAGTAACATGAAATCCAGAATTTACATTATATAGGATCATATTTTGTCAATCATTTTAAGAAGCTAATCTAGAATTCCTGCACACTATTTGTTTACTTATTCTTTGTTTTCTCTATTGCTGAATATGTGGCCTAAGATTATGCAAGTACCAGAAGACAACATCAGGCTAAATAATGCAATGAGAACTATAAACAGCTCCCTGCCAAAGCTTCCAGTTCTGCCATAGCTCTTTCTGAAGTTCAATGCAAAAATGCACTACAAAAATAACCCCGCGCTGAGAAACGTAAAAATTGCTTTGCACGGTCCAAGATACTGCCTTTATTTACTGTTGTAAAATTATAAATGAAGTATCTATTTAAAGATTCAAAGACATTTTGACTAGAATCGCTTTTTTAAATTTTCGAATTCTCCTTCGTTTCGATTTTATAGGTTATTGAAGTTACCCAACATTTATACCAGTGCCGAAATAAAACCAGAGCTGTTATCAAAATTTTAAAAAGCGATTTTAGTCAGAAATGTATCTTGTTTCAATTTAGTTTTGGTTTTAGATCGATATCTTCAAAGGTTGAGCCAGAATATAGGACTGCGCAAAAGCCTGCATGGCAATTTATTGCCCAAAAGTGTGGTGATTCGAGAGATCCAAGTGGAAAAAACCCGAACTTCTTAGTCGCAGATGAATTTCACTGCTTCATTCATACAAATCTTTCTTCGTTAAACTTAACTTCGATGGAAGCACTGTATGATTGATGAGTTTCATTTTACAGAACTGCTATGCTTAATTTTCAGTTAAGTGATTTCCTTTTTTCCTCAAGCTAATTTCATTTATAAGTAATATTAGAACGTGCATTTCCATATAATGGTAGTACAACAAATCTAACAACAATTTTTAGCCTAACATACAGCGTTTATTAGTGATGACAGTGCACAATATTTACTATAGTGTGCCAGATACTTTAATAATCATGTACGCAATAATAATACAACTTGTTTATTTATTTATTCATAAGACGCCGATCGTCAAGATATGGGCGAATATTGTTTATAAAATAAAACAGAAGATACTTTACAAATAACTACATTCAACCTTATGTCAAATAATTCCAGCTTGTTCAAAGCAATAAAATTCATTCATATTTATTTTGTTTTTAAGGTTAATCGAAATATAGTAACATATTCTTTCCATTCCTCCGGCAATTTATTATAAAAATGTTGGCCCAAATATGAAACTGATGTCTTAAAGTGGGTTGTTCGGTGGGAAGGTATTTCTAATAGGTGATGATTTCGAGTACTATATTTGAGTTTCTGTATTTTACTTTTAAATGAAATATCTTGTAAACGTAACAAATAACATCAAAAATAAAAATACTGTAACACACTCAATATATTGAATTTCGGAAAATGAGATCTACAGATTTCATTATAATTTAGCTTACCACAAAATTCTTATTGCACTGTTTGAATTTAAAAATAATTTCTGTAATAAGTGTGTTTGTGTGGAAAAGTTTGGAGTGAAGCGAAAAATTTAAATGACAAAAATGGACGTAAACACTGTGCAGTGGTGAAATTATAAGTATCGTAGTGGATTTAACGGGTCTTACAAGAACTTCTAGAGCCAGGATATTCAACTAGTATGAGTAATCCAACATACAACCGGTACCATAGAGTCGTTTTCTGAGGATGGTAGCAGGCCCCCAAAAAAGCGTTGAAAGAGATGCAGGAGGCAGCAGATGGGTAGAATAGATTTATCTAAAGAAAGGGGCGATGTTGATACAGAATGGCAAGCTCTGTGGACTGTCGTTGCGGATGCCAGCTGGGCCAGAGCGTCATACAGGACTAATTAACAGTTCTATGTCTGGCTTGTAAAGTAGGACAGTAATTCTCATATATTTCACATATCACAAAGTTACATTCAGTTTTGAAAATGTATCTTTCTTAATTGAATAATATTAATTTTCTCACTTTAAATATATCAATAACATAATCAAATTACAAATATGTATTGGTTGAAAGCAGTAATTGAATATTTTATGAACAGTAATCAATTTTTCATTAATTTTCAAATTAAAAAGAAAGAACAGCCTACCCACGGTTCAACGTTTCCATTTTATATATGTGGATGAAAATTAATAATAATAATACTCTTCCCTATAAAGAGTTATAGACATGAGGAGTTTAGTCCTGTTTGACCAACCACGAGATGACCACTAGCTTTGCTTGTATGCCCATCTGCATAGTTAAACTATGCAAAGTAAATAAGAATAGTCTAAAAGATGTTGATATAGTACGACCACATGTAAACACCTACAACTAAATATTATGGCAGGACATTGTGTTTATATACTAGTGACTTCTCCCCGTCAACCTTATGTATGCAACTCTCGATATATAAAACACTCTCCCTAACAAAAACTATTATTGAGTTCAAATTATTATTATTGAGATTTAAAACAATGTTTAAATCTCACACTATTTATATCCCTACAGAGTTAAAGTACTCTTATAATTTGTATGTTGTTAAGTATTATATTTCTCCTAACTTCGTAATTTATCAATTTACATTAATAAGAACCATTGTATTTAAAACGTACCTTCTTCATTAATATAATTGTAGCGAAATCAGAACACGATTTTTCAATGTTCTCAGTGTGAGGCTACCACACGGAAAGTCCACTACTTGGGAGTGAAAATAAATATTGTACGCTGTGTGAAAGGGGCCCAAAACAAAAAGCGAAGAATCTATAAAACCCCGCGTATTCTTCAAAAATTGAGATGAATCTTCATAAGTGGTATGAAAACTAGCAATAATAAGAGAAGAATTTCGGCTAAGTGAGGAGAATGTATGGTGTGTATTTTTCATCATATATATAGTTATTAAGGGCTGTTTGCATGAATGGAAAGTTTGTTCTATTGTCCCACAGCATAACAAGTACAGTATTATGTATACAGTACACACTTTCCTAAATCTTTTTTTATAACGTATATAAAAAAAAACACAAGTTTTAGCTTCCTTATGTTCTCTGTATGAATATCACTCACTGTATGATATTGTTATTATTATTCAAGAGAAAAATCTAAAGTATAATAATGAAACATAAAAAAAATACATTTTTATTACTGGGGGTGAGATTTTTATCTTATATTAATTAATTTTTTTTATTTTTTTTTTTATTTTAAAGATTGGATTATCAATATATCAACATTGTTGTCGTTATAACAAATTAATTTATATTACAATCACCATATAAAAATTAAATGCCTTTTCTCTATCAAATAATTTCCAGATTGATTGACTGAAATGAAGTGCTTGATAACTAAAAAAATGTTTTTATTATTATAACTAAAAGTCTGTATTTATAATTGGACTCTTTTAAAAACATAACTTTTCTTTTTAGAGTGATTATTTTGATTGTATTGTTAAAACATTGATAACATCAGTTTCATATAGCTCTGCATTAAATCATACCAGTAGCCAACATGAAATTTAAAATCATAAAATAATCAATTTCACATTTTAATTTTGCATTCAGATTTCGGATCATATTTTTAAAATCTCATAAATTAATTAATTAGGGAGTTCAAGTTAAGTTAACAATCAAGTATAGAGTTCAAGTGTTTTTGAATTAATATAATATACTGCAACAGGTGTCCAAGTATGCATAACGACTCATAAGCTGACGGCCAGCAGCGATACAAAACACAATCCTAGAACAACGCCGTACATCACTCCAACTATTGAAAAAATCGAATGCTCCAACCACCTCCTACGAAATTATTGCAATAAGATACGAGATATAGCAGCAGTTAGTTTAAAGTATCAGAATTCTAATGGTGTAACATGTTCAACAATAAATGAACACAAGAAGATAGGCGCATCAATCCTTCGTTTTCGTGCCGCAGTTACAAAAGCAGTAATATAGGTCTAATCAAAAGTAGGCCAAATGCATGAGAAAATCCTAAATTTGAAAAAGGACTTGCTTAATAGTAACCTAGTCAAAGTGTTTCGGTGCAAAACACATCCAAATGTTTAGGAACGAGGATATTTTGCGATGGTCGAAGGAAACAGAAAAAATTAGTTCCTGCTTTAAAATAATGTGGAACTTTTATCACAAAAATATAAGATCTTTAGGTTGATTGAAGGCAATGCAAAAGCCTCATTGAAATGTTATATCAACGACTCTGTTTGAGCTTTTACAAATGCTATAGTAGCAAAGTTTATTGTGGGAAGCGAAATAAACGACACTCAAAAAGGTTCTTACCAAGCCGATGTGCTGCTGCTGTCCGTTTTATGCTGGAATAGTGGCAACACCACACTACAAAACTCCACAAAGTACTGTACCCAAAAAGAGCCCTGGTAAAATATTCCAAAACTTTAAGAGTTCAAGAAAAAAATATAAATTGCCAGCAGAATTGAGAGGCGAAAAAGCATGCCTAAAAATAAGCAGATTGAAGGCTTGTTCACAAATGATACAATTGCTGATAATGACTACGGATAATCGGTCCTGAAACCAGATTTAGATGAAGAGGTTTATAAGGAGAAATGTCGCCTGTTCATGGAGACTGAAAAAAAACTGATGTTGAACGAAAAGAAATTTAAATTCAAACTAGACTGCAGCGAGAGAACAGTTTATGGAGAGAAGAACGCTGAAAACTTCTAACCGCTATCAAACTTTCGGCACAGTCTGCAAAGACTCTCCCTCACACCAGTTGCCAGAAATTCGTGACTCAAAACACTTTAATCAGCGAAAGAGAAGATTACCCCAGGTCCTTCGCTACAGTAGTCAAAATGAAGCTGATGGCCTTGGAGAGAGCTGCGAACAAATGGTGGTATGTACATCAGCGAAGTTGGCCTTTTTATCTACAAAGAAAATACCATTTCTCGCTGCACACTACTCCTGATGGTGTGATTGGGGAAGACGGTTTGGTGGAAGTGAAGTGTCCTATATCAGCTGAACACCTCACACCAGGTACATGCCACTATGTAATAAAATAGTTGGCATCAACAAAAAAACACAATTATTTTTATTAAATTCAAGGCACACTACAATCACTGAAAGGAAATATTGTTTCTTTGTCATATAGACCCCAAAAGGCACAAAAATAGAAAAAGTGGACAAAGATGACACATTTTGGAAGACTCATATGGAAGAAAAACTTAGTAAATTTTACGTTAATTGTTTGCTTCCGGAAATAGTAGAGCCCAGGAATTATATGTAAGTGTGGATGCAAAATACTCAAGTCGGTTTACTATACAGAGTGTCCAGCTTCGACTGTCACATATTTTAGAGGATTGTTTGTCAGGGTAATACAAGTAAATAATACCGTATAACATGTGTCTTTTCTCGATCCGATTTCTGTTTATATGTCTGTATGTGTTTTGTTTACAAACATTTAAAATCTCAAAAATCGTTTGACATACAATACTGAAATTTGGTATGAAAGTTGATCCT
The DNA here is from genome assembly GCA_035578905.1 of Stictocephala bisonia. Classification (NCBI taxonomy): domain Eukaryota; kingdom Metazoa; phylum Arthropoda; class Insecta; order Hemiptera; family Membracidae; genus Stictocephala; species Stictocephala bisonia. The sequence goes on along the minus strand of JAQJVL010000027.1, from coordinate 539,662 downwards.
AGAAAAACACATTTCATAAAGCATAAAGAGTACCACCCAGATGAGTATCCTTTCAGTTACAAAAAATAAGTTTCCTATTTTATTTATCGCCCGACCTTTTAAAATTGGCATATCTATGAATGTTGCATATTGTTGTCTACAAATATTGTATTTGATTATTATTGGGTAAAATGTGTAATTGTTTATATATATATATATATATAAAACTTTTAAATTTTAAACAGCCGCCATTGTGAAACTGATAATCTTAAACAAACAACCTTTTCTCCTGAAACATGTTTTTGTAAGATCAACTTTCATAATATATTTCAGTGTGTATGTCGGTTTTTGAGATATTCCAATTTTTGTAAAATACACATACAGACACACAGACAGAAAACAAATCGAGAAAAGACATGTCCTTATATATAACACGTGAAGTCATTTTTTGTCAACGCAACTCCTCCCTTATTTCTTGACCAATTTAAACAGTTGAGGTGTCAACAAATTAACCTTTGTTTGCAGTTGTGCAATAAGGTTTTAAACCTTCAATATTTTTATCCTGAAGGGTACGGACAGCTTTCAAAGTAAGTTTTTGGTCATAAGAATAACATGGAGAGAGATTTAAATGAATTGAAAAGTAACAGCTGTTCGATTGAAAATAATGAATTCCTAAAAGGTAACAGCTGCTGGACTGTAAACAATTGTGTTTATTGTTTTATACTGTGGTAATATTGTGTCTAGGTTAGATCTTTTATAATGTCAAACCAGGGAAGGTTGTAAGTATGGTTTTATTCACATTCGATTGCAGGGCTCACACGGGATCTCTTCAGGCCGCCCCGGACGGCCTGTCCGTACATCAGGCGTACACAGGCGAACTGTTCCAACGACCTGTTATCTGGTAGACAGCAGACGAGACCTTACGGATGACAGGCCGTTGGAACTAGGCTTATGAGAGCTAGACAGCTGGAGAGGGAAATTGTCGTCTTCCAGACGGATAAGTCAATACGGCAACTGTCATTTCGTGGCGCGACGAACCCAGACACTGACGGATAACAGAACCTGGCGGAAAATAGGGTGACGGACAATCGGGTTTTCACTGTACTTTTAACTGATAATACAAACAAGAATAATCTTATGTAATCTAAAATTTATGTTGACCATGTCATTTGTGTAGGCTAACTATCAAATTGTAAAATGATAATTTTTTAAGCCAGAAAGCCTATTAGAACCTGTTAATAAAATTTGATTATAGATAAAACGTTTATAATATATTGTGTTTTATAGTAACTAAGTGGTAATATTTAAAGGCCATGATTTTTAATAGTTAATTTATTTTGAATATTTGTTAATTTGAAATCAAGTAGATTACTTAATTTTTTTTATATTTTCACAAATTAACAATTCAATTAATTACATGTTTTCTACCAGCTTGTCTAGTTTGGTAAATTAGTTGGCATGTAAAATTGTGGTGTACACAGTTTGTTATTTATTTTTATTTATTATGGCATTTTATATTAATTTTTGTTAATTTTAACTATTACAAATTTACGAATTAATTAACTACTACAAAAATTTACTATAACAAACCTACAGACATACGATCAAATTAGATTGGCTGCTGATCACCATTTTCGCCTTGTCACTGTTATATTATATGGTGTTATAACATATAATTCGGGTTAATTGATTTTCAGTGTGTTTGTTGTATTATTATAAGTTGTACTTCAGCTAACCATGTTCTGTGTAGAATTAACAATGCAATTAATTTTTTTTTAATTAATTCCTGTAGTTTTGAGGAAATTTGTTGCCTTAAGAATTTGTTGTTACATAGTTTTATTTCTATTGTCTTGCTTTTTTACTTATATGTTGTAACTGTCTTAGTAAGAAAAACTTATTATTGTATGTGCTACAGTACTTACACTACCTTTGTATAATACATAATGAATATTATTTATGATGAATATTATAGTAGCAACCTTTGTATAATACTAAATGATATGATATTTAGCTAAAAAGAATTGTAAAAACCGTACAATAAATATTAATCAAACTACAGTTTAATTGACAGTTGGATATATTATTACTACTTTAATGTTAAAATATTTTTGTATGGTTCATTTAGCATTATTATGTTTTATTCTTCAATTGACTGTACAAAATACATTGTTATTTTAAAAATTTAATCAGTATAGTTTAATTTCGCTATAAAAAGTCTACTTTTCTAAACATATTTTTTCTAAAAAGAGTCCCTTAGTTGCCCTGGCTGTTGGGCTATTAATAAATTGCCCTTTCTGAGGAATAGTTGAACTCAGTTAGTAACCAGACTACACTCATCCTACAACTCATAAAACCATTCATATTCGCCTTAAAATACGCATCAACGTTCGTGTCCGGCGTCTCCTGAATATGTAAGAAGTGTAAATATTAATATTTTTACAAAAATAAAACGACATAAGAACATGTTAAAAAATAAAATACAGCAACAATACGGGCACTGACTGGAAAATTGACAATTGTTGGAAAGAATTGGCCTTTCTGCTCAACATACACTCAAGACATAGAAGGTCAGGCGTAGCCAACTGAGGAGGCGGCAGGCAGGGGGGAAGGGTAATTGGGGTGCGGTTTCCGGTTGAAAATACTTTGAAAACTTACTATACAGGAAATGATTCAAGTAACTATATTGCACTCTGTCCGGCGGATTAAACTACCTTCGCCAAAAAAACTGGACGTAGTTCCAACTTCTCTCGCCAGTGTCGCATGACTTCTATATTTTCTTTCCCTTTAGAGCCCTCTTAAAAAGGTCTTGCCTATTAAAAATATCTCCATTTCCCAAGATTTGACATAGTATGCTGGACAATCAAATACAAAAAGCTACCTCTGGAATGCACCTATTTCATGAACAATGGACTATGTTAAATCACTTATGCATGAGTGTGGGGAGATGCAGCTATTTGTAATATAAGCAGGGAACTCAAAATATGAATCACATAGTTAGTTAATCAATGCTATTACACTCTCTTCAGGGGGAATTAGCTGGTCTTCATTTAATTGGAGAAGCAATATTGAGAAGTAGGGTACTGAGTTGCAGAATATGTTGGATTAGTTCTGTGATGGAAAATGAACATTTTAAAACTAATTCAAATTTAGGCCTCTTGCTAGCTTAGTGCTAACAGTTCTGTTTCATATGCAGAGGGTTACAAGCTAAATCCCAGGAAGTTCAATAAACGTTTGCTTGATGAGTTTGGACCTTTGTCCCATAACAACGTTTGTAGAATAAGTTAAAAATGCCACTGGCGTAAATAGACTAGAAAAATAAAACACTAACATAAAATCCACAAGTAATTTTTTGTGTGGTTTGGGCTATTACTGTAGACTATTGATTTCATTTTATTCCTTTTCACTTTCTTGGTGGTGGAAAATGAAAACAATTCTATGAAATATAAATTTACAAGCAAAGAAATGAATATCTTTATTTTAGAACATAAATACTATCCAATGTTTGCTAGACCAACATATTGTAATAACTCAATCTAAATTTGCCATCACTTCCATCTAGTAGTCAAGGTGCATGTACATGTTGTATAGTCTAAACTGTGATATAAATGTGTTCTAGTTTGTATCCCTACCTAAATTTACCAGCCACAAACCAGATACCCGAACCTAAATTTGCCATCATTTTTATCAAATATTTCTCTGTGACATTCACAGAGAAACACAGAACAATTCAGATGAGATAATTAAATTCAAAAGCAAAGACTATCATTTATTAAATTGTTATTTATTTGTTTAAGGGTCTATTACATAAAGTTATAATATTATTTGAAACTTTTCACTACAAAAAATATATAAAATAGAAATTTCCTTAAAAAAAAAACTTTAAAAAAAAAAAATTTTAAGTTGTTTTTCTCTATAACTCTTTATGCTAACATGGCGAAAGTATCAAAATTTTAAAAGTTTGTAATTCCAAAAGTTTTTTCCTAAACTAAAAATTCCTATGAAGTAAAAAAGACGGGATATCATTCAATAAACAAATCTAACATAACAAGATAAAATATATAATTTTTTTTTCCAAATTATTCACAATTATAAAAAATTTTAAAAGTGTATAAACTTAAAATTATGAAACAATTAATTATGGTGACTACTGAGACAAAACAAAATGAGCCAAAAACTAGGTGAAATCAACAATAAACTAAACCATTCCGTAAATGTTCAGAAGAATTTCAATAGACTAACCCAATTTAAATTAAACGTTTCATGCAAGAGACTGGAACCTGTCCAAGACAACATATCCTACCTGAAGAATTGAGGTAAACATCAAAACGAGCACCCCTTCGGACAGGAGGAAGCAGCTTGCTGCGTGAGGATGAGAGTGCAAGCCTCAATTGATTCTCCAAAACTCGCGTCTTCTGCATTCACAGAAAAAACCTTCAGGACCTTCCCCAAAAAATGATGTGGTCAAATCACATATTCAAATACTCCCAAATAATAATTTTTGCTTTTTTAAACTTCACTAAGTGAGTGGGGGTCCTGAGGAAAAGTGTTGCGAGCAAAAGATCGAAATTTTTTAACCCTTTCAATTTTTAAAAAAATTTTCAAAGAATAAAAAACATAATTATAAGGGTTTAAAAATGGGGCCCATCTTTTTTTTCCTTTGAAGGGGTTTTAATTTTTTTTTTTTTAAATGTAGTTTTTTTAAAAGTAAACTTTTTTCTTTTTCTTATATGTAAAATCAAGTTTTTTTCAACCTAGAGAAGAGCACCCGTGGAGGATGTCTTAAAAATTTTCAAAGATTCTAGAAAGGCGATTTTAAATTTTCCCCAAAGGGAAACTTTTCCCAAGCATTTTAATTTTAAAATGTTCGTTATATAAGTTATTTGTACTGTTGTGTGATTAATATTTTCATAAAATAACTTTTATTTCTTTAATCAAATACCTAACTCATAACTTGCTTTTACAACATGTTCAATTTGCACTTAATTACCACTGCTTAGAGATGTTAACCAGTCACCATTTCTGATAGAGTTTGGACGTAAAACTTGCAATTTCTTACTAAAAAAATTGGCTTTAAAGTAATGAGCCAATCAACAAACCTTATATTAGAACATTTTTAGAACAACATCCTCTATGGGCTTCTCCTCTGGGTTGAAAAAATTACACTTTATATTTCTCAAGACGGACAAAAAAACATTCACCAGCCATAATCTAAATTTTGTATTTGGAGCAATTCAAAAGAAATGAACGTAGTTCCAAACTTCTACAATACCCTATATAATTCAATTAATATTTGTTTAAATGGTTCATGTTTCAAAAGAAACACTTTTTATAAGCTCATTTTGGAGATTGTTGGTACTAGAAAATAATGACTATAAAAACAATATTTTGATTTACCTCAAATGTCATCAGAGGTTCATCACCATCTTCTTTGTAATATTCCACATTGATGGCAACCAGACCACGAGGGAAGCCTCGAACAGTTATGAAACTGTCTCTTACTGCTGTATAAGCTGAGAGGAAACCTCCTCCTTGGAAACTGGTTGAGAAGGATTCTTTCAGCTCTGGGATAAATTTACCCAAGACATCTTCGATGGTTAACTTTAAACTATTTCTCTCAACAATTTTGGCAGGGTCAACAGATAAATCAAGAAGAATAGTGTTTATTGCCATGTTATCTGAAAAAAGACATTATTTTGCAATATGATTTCTTTAAGAAGAATTTTTTTAATTATCTATGAAAAAACATGTATATACATAACTTTTAAACTAAATCTTAAACTTGTCATTTTATGATACATGAACAATTACAATAGTTATAAATTGGTAATTAGTTATGCAAATTATAATGTAAAAATGTCATGTTCATTTTTAACGAAAGATATTTTTAAATATTTGATACTTTTTCTTTTTATTCAACAATAGAAAAAATTTTTAGCAAATTGGGATGGCCGAACTCTTTTTTCACTTTGGGGAGATACTGCTCACAGAGTGCTCCACAGGGGTGCACAGGCCGGTGCCCGGTTTGTTCCCAAATTGTAAAATATTCTATAAGACTTTATAAGCCAAGGGGTTTCCCGCAACAGGCCTTCCCCACAAGCCTAGACCCAACTTCCCAATTAACCTAGATGCTTTCCTTTTAATATGTTGTGTTAAAACAATATTTTGTCAACCTTGCCCGTAGTTTATTACATTGTTATCTTTCTCAATTAAAACTTGATTGGTTTCTTTTTTTCTATTTAATGAATATTTTTTAGTTATTAATGTTATAGCTAGTTTTACAGTTCTCAGCTTTTATGTCATATATTTAGGTACATTTTAGAGGAATATTAACATTTTTAGTGCAAAAGTGTCGCTAAGGCTAGAGCCACACTTGGCGTATTTATGGATGTGACAGAAGTTGCATAAGCCGGATCACTTCAGATACGCCGGACCTAGCTACACTTGGGGACTGAGTTGCAGCGCATTTCGAATTATGTCTTCTTTCAGTGACGACGTATATAGCCCTTTTCGGTTTTCTTATTTAAAAAAAGGAGATTTAGTACTAATCCGATAAACTCAACTAATGAATGGTTGACAGAAGGCTAGTTTCACAATCTTTTAAAATTTTTAAGAAGCCTTAACTTGTTTTTGTTGTCTTTTTCTTCCTGGGTCCTGTGCCTTTGCACCCACCTCGGTAGGCCATTATAATTTGCCCATCAGTACCACTGTACGTGTATGAGAGGATGAGTAGGTCAGTGCCACTGTACGTGTATAGGAGGGCGGGTGGGTCAATACCACTGTACGTTAATGGGAGGATGAATGGGTTAGTGCCACTCTACTGTATGGAGGGTGGGAGAGTTCAGTACTATCAAACGTGATGGGTAGGGTGGGTGGGTGTTATGTTATTTACTTTAAAAGATAACGTAAATTAGTTTGAGAATAATTTAATAATATTGTGTTCCATAACCACTAAACTAAGATGTAAAACAAAAACAAAAATTACCACCATATGATTCAAATTGTCCATGTAAATAACATATGGCTTAAACTTAAACATGTTAATAAACTTATAATATATTATCACTTCTCACCTTCCCTTTTAATCTCCATATGTGTTGGAGCTAATATTCATCTTGGGTAATTAATTTGGGCTTCCTTATTGTCCTCTGTGATATTCTACACCACATCGTATTAATCTTTTCCTTTGAGGATTTTATTTTCCAGATCAATTTCTATTTCTTTCCATGTGTTGATTTCCTTTATTTTCTGTGCTATCAGAATTTAAATAAAATGATTGGCTATGGAATTTGGTGAAGTGTCCCGGTGATTGGTTGAATTATGGTGAAATTCTCGTTGATTGGGTTATCTAGTATCTGGAAATGTGCGTTAGATGAGAAAAAGTGTTGTTTGTTATAGTCTGACTGTGAATTTTGTTTTGTTATAGTATGACTGTAAATTTACAGTCTAAATGGTCTGGTTGCTTAGCGTTAGTGGTTCTATCACAGTTCATGTGCTAAAGGTTCTCAGTTCGATCCCAATCAGAGTCAATACTTTTGAGAAGGTTTCAGCTGTTAACCACCGGCTGTTCATTGTCACTGGGCTATTAATTAATGCACTTTCTAAGGAAAGTCTGCCTTAGTTTGTAACAATGACTACATTGCTATCTTATCACTCATCACGATAAATCAAAATCCATATTCCCCATATCTTGTTGATCGGCGTCTTATGAATAAAAAAAAATAAATTAAGTACAATCTTCAGATATATCGAGAGTTCGCATATGGTTCAGCAATGTTGTCTGTATTCTTTTCATTGATATTGACTTATTATAGACAGAGGTGCCGGTGTTTAGCACTATTCCTTCTCTCCAATTCTCATCTTTGTTTCTGTCTTAACCCATTTCTTTTTCCCCTCTTCAAATGTCTTTGGTCGTGAATGAGTATTCATGGTTCAATACTTTTGTCTTGTTCCAGAGACTTTTCCATTGTTTGTCTTACATCGGGTTTGAGTTTATCTATAGGGTCCTTAGATCTCTTAAAAAAAAGCTCGGCTGGTGTTCTCCGGTTTGAGGAATGAGTGTAGTTCTATAAGACAAAGATTCCCTCTGAAGTCTTCTGCTTCTTGATCATGATGTCAGTCATCAAATATTTTTTCTGGAACGTTTTGAATGACTCTTTCAACACACACATTGAATCGACTATGATATGGTGTTGTTTGCGTGTTCTATTTTGTTTTTGCGACAAATACTCTTCAAAGTCATCTGCCTAACGAATTGGTTTCCATTGTCTTGTAAACTAACTTTTTTTATGTCCGGATCTACCAAATTAAGTTCTATATGTCGTTTAATAAAGACTGACTAGTTGCATTTTTTCATGGAATAATTATAGCCAACGAGAATAAGATCTTATTTATTCTAGCCACATAATATCATCAAATGGCCCTTTAAAATCTATGTGGATCCGCTCCCATGCAATTAACAGGAATGTTCCATGAGTTGAGTGGTGTTTCTATGTTTGTCTTCTAAAAGTTTGACATCTAGTGCAAGCTTCTTACTAAAATTTTCTCTATCTTCATCTATTCTTGGCCAGTTAAAAATTACTTTCTTGGTAAAGAGGCATTGCAACAAATACCTGGATGTTGAGACATGTAGATATTCAAGAATATGATTCTCAATGATCCGGAACTATATTCTTGTTCCTGCCAAAGTAAAATTCCTTCTTCATATGACAGTTCTATTCGTGTATGTCTCATAAAGATCTTCTAAATCGTTTGGATAAATTCCTTGAGGCCACCTCTACACAGTAAGATATAATGTGTTCATGTTCGACGTCTTTGTGTGTACTTATCTTGAAGTCGTCCGTTTCGTTAATAGCAAAATCTTCAATTATCATTGACTATTTTGATTTACTTCGTTAGGGTCTGAATGTTGTCCAATAGATTTAATTTCTGTCAATGAAGTCCTGCTTAAACAATCAGCTAGAACATTGTCTTTTTCCAGCCCTGTAGCGGATTGCTAGTTCTTATCCACTTAGGATGTATTGACCAATCGGGCAAGCTCGAGGCTGCATGTTTTGGGTATTGCCTGTCATTGCCCCAAAGATTCTTTCAAGTGGTTTATTTTAGATTTGCACACAAGTGTTATGTAAAGTTGTCGACCATATAGGTATTTGTAGATTTTTCTATTTTCCTAATTAATAATCGCCACTGCTTCCTTGTCAATTGTAGAGTAGTTTTGTTCTGCCACATTCAGTGTGCTTGAAGCAGCTGCGATAGGCTTTTTGTACTACCGTCAGGGCAGCATTGAAGCAATATTGCTCCAGACCTTGATTGCAAGCATCTGTTGCCAGTATCAGTGGGCCGTTTTGGGTCAATGAGCAGAACATATCTGTAGAAAGACTTTCTTTTAAATCTGATTTAAACTTTTTTCGCATTCATTACTCCATTGCCTGGGTGTATTAGGAGGTTTTATGCAAAAGTCTGTGTAAAGGAATGCAAAGTGACTGTAAGTTGGGAATGAATCTTGAATAATAGTTTACAGACCATAGGAACGAGCGAAAGCTCGGATGTGTCTTGGTGGTACGCTGTCTATTTATAGCTTCGGGTAATGATCTTCAAAACTGGTTGGATTCCCTTGAGCACTGCATTCTGTGTTCGAGGCTGGTTTTCTCTTTCTTTAAAATCTCTGCAATTTTTCTTCACGTGTACAAAGTCAGTTTTTCTCTATGAAATTTAAAACTGTTTTGTTCCTTTCAATGTGTTCTGTGTCCATTTTGCCACCTACGCAAAACGTCATCGATAATATCATGCAATTTTGTTCAATTCGACTAAATGCTGGTCCATTAACTTTTGAAAAATGTTAGGAGCTGTTTTATTAACCAAAATGTAAACCTACTGAATGTGAAGTTATCTTTGTGTGTCGGATTCACTAAATATTTCTTAGATTCTTCTATCAACCAGGAAGCTCGTAAATAGGCATCTTCTAGGCATATAACAGAAAAATATTTTGTCCATTCAACTTCTAAAAACAGTTTCTTCAAGGTTGGAATTGAATAATTCGTCATCATACAAGTGAGGATTTGATTGTTACTTTGATATCTGCGCACAATTCTTTACTTCTCCTATTTGCTGTTTGGAACTACAATATTGGAGAAGCAATACTATTGGTGTTGTAGAAGGTTCTACAGGATCTAGCACCCTTCAGAATACCAATCGGTTAAGTTCTTTGCTTGTGGCTCGGTGATGTGCAAATGGAACTGGCTCGGTTTGTGTATTGGTAACTGTACGTCATCGGCTACCCTCACTTTACTTTAATATTACGTACCGTACCCAGTTGTTGAAATCTTTATACCTGGTACTCTTTGTTGATTGCTGGTGTTACTCCCTATTTGTCAAAATATCGGAATCGATAGGATTAATATTGTCGTAAAATTTGTTTACGTAGGTGTTGACAGTTAGGGTCTAGTTTGAATGAACAATCCAATCTTTGCAAGTTTTAAAGGAGTACCTGTCAAGCATCTATAGTGACAGCCACAGCCAACTTCCAAACATGTTGAATCCAATTCAACAGTAACTTTTTGTTTTGCGCAAACATTTTTATTTGAAAATGATTGCGCACCCAGTTTCTCCGTAGGTAGTATAATCTTAGGTTCGCCAAACGTTTCCATATAGACTTACTTTTTGTTCTGCAGCAGCAGTGTCGTATTCCATTGCAATTAGGAACACTATTTATTCGTTAAAATGTACTAAGTATGAAAATCGTTTCACTTGTTTGTATCATTAGCGTTATTTACCAAGGCTATGTGACCGATTCTGGATCATCATTCATTTTGAACTGAGTTGTTATAATTACTCACGTGAAACGTCATTACATTGTCAACGTTTATACACATCACTTTTGATATTACATCAAATTTGTCTGATTTGCCTTTTTAACTATTTTTGCTGAAAGTTCACATTATTTAGATTTACGACAAAAAACTCGTTCAAAATGTCCTACTTCCTGCAAGTCTTTACCACGTAGTGATAAGTGCTTTACAGTTCCTTATTGTGTGCTTTATGTTTTTCCAAAAACCACATCTAAAACAGATGTTATCTTGATTTAAAATAAAAGTTAGGTCTCAATCTGTGCAGCTGTGGGTGACTGTGTGGGAGTGTGAAAATTTAATTTTATTTACCTGTGGTGTCAGTAATAAAGTTCCTACTTGCTTTTGGGGAGTGTGTGCAGTTCCATGATACAAGCATCTTTAAATATCTTGTTGTTAGCTTTTCTCAGGATGGTTCCTGATAAGCTCCTCTTGATTTCGGATCGTTTATTCCAGTAAAAATTGGTCACATAGGCCGCTCATCAAGCATGTCCTTGAATGGACTATCAGTGCTCCAGCCCTCGATTATTAAGAATATAAACTGGACTGATTGTTCTTGTTCCTTCAAAATTTTACCAACTTTAGTTTTCAGACTAAATAAGTTTTTAGGTTTGTTCTGTAAAATTAGATATGATAAACTATGTCATCGTATTCAATAGTCAAAATAGGTTTGGGAGTTCAAAGTTGTCAACAATTATTTATAATGCTGAGCAACAAGCCATTTCCAAAAGTAAAATTTGTTTTGTCTGTGTGTTATTCTGTAGCCCTCAAAACATTTATTTATAGTTCAAATCGCTTGATAGTAGTATTTCCAAGGTTCTTTGTTAGTATCGAATGTTTCAAATTTGAAAGTGTTGAATCTTTATAACCTGTTGTGATTTTCGTTTGGATGTTTCTGTTGATGAAAATGATATTCTTCTTTATATTTACATCCTGTCCGAACAGCGCCATTATGTAATGTTATTACTTGTAAAGGAAAACGTAAATTTAGTTTGAGAATACACTTTCATAAATAGTGTCATAACCACAAAATAACTAAAGAAGGTAAACAAAAACCAAAAATACACCATAAGATTTCAAATGTGTCCATGTAAATAAACATATGGCTTAACTAAACATGTAATAAATTAAATATCTTACAGGTGGGTCAGTAATCATGAACGTGAATGGGAGGAGGGTGTGGGTCAAAACAAACTGCTATTGTATGGGAGGTGCCGGGTGGGTCAGTACTACTGTACGTGTGAATGGGAGGGTGGGTAGTGGTATAGTACCACTGAACGTGAATAGGAGGGTGGTTGGGTCAGTGCCACTATACGTTTCAAATGAGGGTTGGTGAGTCAGTACTACTGTACGTGTATGGAATATAATGGCCATACCGCCATTAGCTGTTCCCGGTTCACTAAAATAATACGTGCAACTGCTATCAACAATCCACTTTTTACATCTCTATTACTGTAATGTTTTACTTAAGGTAAAATCCCACTGTGGAGCACAGAGGCTAATATCATAAACTGCTCTGTATCAAACATGATAAACCCTTTTAATAATACAAAACAAAATCATAAAATTTAGGTAGGCTACAGCCAAGAAATGTAAAGCCACTTTATAGCAATGCAACTAGCTGAATATCCTGGAAGGGCAGAGGAGGGATGTGATGGGGTAGTACATAGGCTGCAACAAGAACGTGAGGTTACATGGGCAACGTTTTTGATGTCACGCTCGAATTCGATACATGCACTCGATCGTGTTGTTTGGCGGCGTAGTGAGCAAAACATTCAAATGTGGCTGTGTCCCATTTGACAACATATAAAATTAAGAAATTTCTAGTCACGGTGTTCTTGTCGCAACTACAAATACGTCAAGTGTGGCCGTACCCTAAACGCTACATTTTTTTATTTACTTCACTATATATAAACAACGATACTGGACTGGTCAGTAAGTTGAATCAAAAGCTTAAAAGTAATGGATTTTACTCCTTGGTTGTTCGTGAAATGTTTACAGCTGACATATTTGAGAATGAAATCATTGCTTTAACAATGGATTCTTGACTGCTAGTTTAGACTGTTTAGAGTATACTTTTAATTTATTTTGAAGCATAATATTGTCACTTTTACTTTTTCATTATCATTATTGTGCTATTAAACACAATACTACAAGAATATCACTACACATGTATGGGCAAGTTGGAGGTCAATACAACCAGGTATGTATTTCAACTTCAATTTGATTCTTTAATTTTGTATATAAGAAAAGTTATTTTCTAATAATCTAGCAAACATGGATCACAAAAGCTTAGCTAATAATAATCAATTATTATACAAGTCTTTTTATGTATACAATATTATTTTTTAGTTGTAAATTATCTACTGTTCTTTAAATTGTCTATGAGTAAAAAATCCTATATATTGATACAATCAGGTCATTTAGTTCACTCACTTTCTGAACTTATTACTTGACTGATTTGAATGAAATATTTTTATTCAAAAGATAATCTTGATTTCTAAGTTGTAACAGAACTAGATTTTTTAGATTCTAATAGGTTTTTGTCCTACACAGCATCAAAATTGAAATGTTATTCTTATGGAGATTAATTTTAATTGACCAGCTGGCGTCATAAACAAATGTTAAATTATCCAAATAATTTGTCAGGTTAGACGTAGAAAGCAGCACAGTAAAATATAAAGTTAATTATAAAAGAGTGAATACATGTCTGTCTGTGTGTATGTTATCATCAGCTGTTACATAATATGAAAATATTTTAAATAGGATTGGTAATAATATTGGTTGTTTATAATTATACTATAAATAGAGTGCAATAATGTGCAGTGAGTGAGCTACTGTAAATGAATTTAAATGGTATGATTTTACTTTTACATATTATTTAAATATTAGTGATTTTATTTAATATGTTGATATGAATGATTTACAGCTAAATTACTAATATTTTGAAGCCATAAGTTACACGGACGAGTCCATAGGCATGTTACAGGGTTGGCATGCAAAGCATGCAGGGCTATCCACTAGTATTATAAAAATATTTTGATCTTATGTATCAACCAAACTTAAACGAAGGTGTTCACATTTTGTTTTTTGTTTAGGCCTACTTTAATTTTTTACTCTAAAAAAATTTATATATATATTTGCTATCAATTGTTCAATTGTATTATGAATGGAACAACAAAATATGTAAATACGTTTTTGTTAGTATTTTGATTTTTGTTTGTGAATCTGTATTTTTACTGAATCGGGATAGCACTATGGGCTTATCAGTAAACTAGGGCATAACATTAAAAAGGTTAATTGGTATTTAGTCATGATGAGTAGACAAGATAATAAACATAAGAGTGTTGGTAATGAAAAGAGATTAGATTGATTTATGAATATTATGTAACAAACTGATAACAAATGTATTGTAATTGAGGCGGACTATGTTGGAAGAACTATTGTTCATATGAGAAAAAGGAAAAATAACAAGTCTTCATTATTGTAAAAATATTCAATATTTTTAAAATTGACATCAAACAAATTTTTTTAATTATGTAATTATAATTTTTACTTTTAGGTAGAACATTTGGCAATTTTTAGTTTTAAAAAATTTGAATTTAAAAATGTTTAAGGAGAGAAACATCTTTAATAGCCTTATTATTTTTCTCTTTAAAACATGGGGAAAAGCATCTTAAAAATATGTTTTCCTTTTATTATTTAAAAATATTTGCTTGTAAAATCATTTTATGGATATAAAACTATGTAAAAATATATTTAGTTTAAAATCTACACAAATCACTTTTTTTAAATTTAATCAAGTATAACTCAATTTAACTGAAAATACTGTAGCAGCAAAACTTGAAACTAAAATAAATACTAAATTAAAAAGAAACAACATAATATACCCCAATCCAAATGTAGTTTATAATTAATTTGTAATTGGACAAATCAGAAATGTTCACAAAAACATCCAACTGTACTTTTTAAACATGTATTTTAAGTAGGTTTTCAAGTTATTACAATGAAAGTTGGACCTCTAAATTTAGAACAAAATGTCAAATTAGAAAAATAATTCTCATATGAAGTGTTCATGAGCCTATATGCCCATAGAACTTCCTGTGATAGCTCCTCAGATAACAATTATTTATTAATATTGATGTAGTCATAAGATGGGGTAAATATGCGAAGGTATTAGGTGATAGAGTGTAGGAATGAACCAAGTGTATCACTGTTACTTTAAAATCATTCAATCATTTTTATCTAAATAGGAGTCAAGTTGTGTTTCTATATAAAATAAATATTCAATATGAAACATATTAACAAGGTGTGCCTCAGGGTTCCTTCTTGGACCATCTTTTTTCTTTGTGTATATAATGATCTGCTCAATTTAATGTTCATTTTATTATTTATGCCGATGTATCACCACTTTAAATGGCCGTCATAACAAACCTTAATGCCTTGACAACCAGATCATATTGAAGCAGAAGACCAGGAATCTTTTGGTTTCTTTCAAATAAATTTCTTCTAATCTAGATAAACGCATATATTTAACATTAAGTCTTAAGCAAGATATTAAATGAGTCGTTAGGCTTCTGGGATTTCCAACATCGATTCAAGGTTACAATGGTCCCTTGCATATTGGACCAATTTGCAAACAATATCAGGAGATAAATTATTATATGGAAATTGAGAAAATTTGTAGTTTTGAAATACTTAAGAATGTCATATTTGGTCTTCTTCAATCACATATACTGTATGGTCTTTTAGTTGGAGCCATTCTCCTCTTTCGTTAATGATATTCTATTTATTACAGAAAATGGCAGTCCGTTATATTGCAGGGGTTGGATTACTTTCTCACTGTATAAAACCTCTTTTTATCTATCTCAAAATTCCTACAGTATAAATTTGTTATGTTTTTTCAGGTACTTTTATATACCAAATCAAATTTACAAAATTTACAATTTTAGAACGATGTTCAACCGAGAGAATAATAGAGGTGGCGTTTAGTTAAACACTATTCCTCATTGATTGTTTTATCCAAATGGCACATCTTTCAAACTCAACTGTATTCGTTTCTTATTATAAGCTGCCTGATAGTGCAAGAACTGTGAGTTTTAAACTCTTTAAAAATAATATTTATAATTGGCTAATACCAGCACCCTTTTTATCATATAAATGAATTTCTGAATTGTAATTTTGATGTACTTTTTAATATGCAAACTTAAATGTACTGTAATTTTAGTTGTTTTTAGTACTGTAGTTGTTTTTAGTTGTAGGAATTAAGTTGAAAGTGTGTCTTAATGCATTGTTATTTGACGTGTCCTATTTCTTTATTGTAAAGATCAATGTAATAAAGAGTTCTTATTCTTACTAACAAAGGTTGATAGTTACTTAGAAAAGGCCAAAAACTTAAAAACTGGTTAAAATGATTTTATTTCAATGTCATATTTTGGACATTTGATTAAATCTGTTATATATGTGAGGTGTACTGATATGCAGCCTTCAATTCCACCCTTTTAGATTTATTTCAATATATATGTCTTAAAAATTGATTCAATTTATATAAAATAATGAAATTAACTAAGGAAATTTATTCTGCTTAAAAAAAGATTTCAACAAATACAAAAACAACTTACACCGCCACGAAATTACCAAAGTATAATTGTTTCATTTATTGCACAATTAATGGTTCAAATATTGCATGACAGCTTATTTTTTGTAAAAATTTAATGGCTTTAAATAAATAATTATCATGGCAGTTGGATAATATATTGAAAACAGTAGTAATTGTTTCAGTCTTAATACAAAAGCATGGCTAACTGCCGCCTCTAACCACATCATACAGAATAACAATAAAATAAGCATTATCTTATCCTTTAAAAATTTAAGGCTAAAACAAATATGTCTCTTGAAATACTGTTACAAATTACATTTACTTACTAATCATAATTTGTTACTCTAAATCTAAGTAAGAACATTGTCTAAAACTCATCACATTCATTTAAAAACAACCAAAGCTTTTTAAAAAATAACTGCATTTTTTAATTTCCAATGATAATTAATTGGTTGAAGTACTTAAGGCCAACAAAATACTGTCTAAAACATTATTTTTTAACTTCTGACGTATGAAATAAATTATGACTTATATATAGAATAAGGTGCTTGTCCCTGTATTACCACTTCTGATATAAAATATTCTTAACATTAAAAAAAGTGCTGAATTGGCAATATAAAAATATTGCTCGTTAGCGTAGTTGGTTCAAGCCCAGTTACATAAGCTAAAGGTCCTCAGTTCGATCTAACTCAAAAGTCATAACAAGTTTTTAAAGGGATCAGCTAATAACTACTGGTTTTTCATTTGTCATTGGGCTTTTAATTAATGACACTTTCTAGGAATAGTCCGCCTTAGTTTGATTGATTCAATCAACTACTTAGATACAAAAGTGTTGATGAGATTGTAGGCAATATTCTATGCTCAGTCCTCTTAATACAGTGGCTACTCAATTAATTTATTGTCATACAAGTCTTTGTGTACGATTATAAAGTAATTACAAGTTTTGAGCTGTGAGTTAAATTGCAATTTTTATTCTAGATATATGTTTATAAAGCCAATACCCTCTTCAGGTACTGTATTAGATACATTTGAAGCTGTACTATACTTTACATAAAAGTGTAATAAATAACAAACAAGTTAAAAATATTATTACGCTACATTATAATGTCTTAAATATTATTAGGCCTCTTGCTAGCCTAGTGGTTAGCACTTCTGCTTCTAATGTAGAGGTTTACGGGTTCAAATCCCAGGAGGTCCACTTAAATTTGTATAGGGGTTTGGACTATTGTCCTTCAAAAAAGTATCAATACAATGTTAAAAAAATTAAAAATAAATAATTATAATTTGTAATTTGTGTAGTTTTATACAGTTACCATTCTTATTCTTACATGTGAGATGCCGACACAACGTTGTGTATATTTTAAGGCGAATATGAATGATGACGTGAGTGTAGTCTGGTTACTAACTGAGTTCAACTGTTCCTCAGAAAGGGCAATTTAGTAATAGCCCAACAGCCAGGGCAACTAAGGGACCAATAGCTTTACGTGGAATCCGAACCACAGTGTTTGTCTGATTTTCAGCTAACTGAAGTCTGACATTCAGTACTCTTCTGTACACAACATCCAAACCTTGACTACCATCCAACATGGACAACCCTAGCAATGTCCACATCGAAGGCAACCATTGAGCAGACGCCGTGTTGGTATTAAGAAGGCCGAGCATGAATACTAACACCTACAATCTCCCAAACACTTTGTCCCCAAGTAGCTGGGTTATAGCACTTCGCCACCAGTGGTAAAAATACAATTTGTAAATTTTAGATGAATTGACTGTACTGTAATTACTACATTACAATAAAGGTTTAGATTGCTATGACAAATTTAATTCAGCTATTGGGGTTAAATTATGATCAATTGCCAACCAAACACTCCTATTCATACACTAATCATACGCAGTACAGTTGAACACAAAACAGCAATACATTGTGGTATATAAGTTACTGTGCTTAACTCGGTCGGGGTGCAGGGTGGGAAGGGGGAACCTGCACATTGCTGTCTAACCACCTTTACATACCATGAATGGAGGATGACTATAGACCAACAACATTCTACAGATTCAACATTGGTTTACAGATCAACAGCAATTTGTGTCTATCTGTGGAACCAGCAGCAACCCTCTGCCAGTCGACTATGGCATAATTCAGGACAGCACTTTGGGGCCCATTTTGTTCCTAATTCATACAAACATTTCAAAAATTAAGATTCATGGAGAATTGTTTTTATTTGCAGTGCTTAACGGCAATAGTTGGCGAGATGTTTTATTACATATTTTATTCATATTCACTTCCCATCTTTATGAAAATTGTTAACTATTAGCTATTTGACTCAGGTTAATCTGAGCGGTGGCGTTATTAGAGCTGATTACCGGCAGACCTGACCTTCGACACTACCCCCCCTCAACCATGCAACACCTTGACTATTGTTTTAACCACACCTCTCTGCAACTTAACAAAAAGGATTCACAAAAACACAAAGTTTTCAGAATCCAAAAGTTGTCTGTGTAATATGACGTTCAAGTTTTAAGAGGCCTAAAGCTTTGTATGATTTAGCACATATGCTATCTACATGTTGAGCTAGACTTAGATTCTGGCTCAAGAACACAAAAACATACGCAAGTCCCAAACAGGACTTGAACTATTGAATATTTGTCCTTGAAAATGGTTTTGAAAAACTACCATTACTCTATTAAAGGTTATGCTTGTGCACTTGCCACGTTCCATACATCTTGTTTAGGTCTCACGAAGATTCAATCGCACCAAATAAACTGTACTGTTTATTCCAGAATCAGAATCTTTATTGTTATTCAGACATTTATGTACAATAAACATTGTCAGTCATCAATGTTTAAAATTTGTGTCAGTGGTATATGTTTGTGGCCAATGTTGATGAAATTTTTACACCTGCCTACCTAAACTACTGTTGTATTTGCCTTACTGTCTACCTTACTCATACTTGTGGTATTATCCCCTCTACCTATAACGTACTGCAAATTATTTTTTTTTTTTTTTTAAGGATGAGGCCAACCTCTTCTTTAACCTTACTCCGCCCATTCCTCATAGACTATTGATCTGAGCGAGGAACTTATTCTGACAGAGTAAGAACGAACCAGTACAGTACAAGCTGAATATTACTGATAAATCTTCCAGTCTAGGCCGGATTCGAACCAGCGCTATTTCTAACCCAAGTTCAAAGTCCTGAAAAGCCTTAGACCACTTGCCCAAAAAGGCTTTATTAATATTGTTTGCAAAAAGGATTAAGTTCTTGATTGAAGATGCAGTATTCTTCATAATGAAGCAGAATAATGCGCTAGATAGGGTTACAATAATCCACTAAACCACTACAGACACCTGTTTTAGGAAGAGGAGGGACACAATTGATATTGAAATTTATCTTTATTCAATATGTAAATTTTAGGGGGTTTATTAATTTATGGTACTCTTATATGATGAATTAACTACATTACTTTGTTATCATTAATTACAATTGATATATGTTTTTTTAACACGGGAGAGGTTGCACCTTTCAGATATACGTAAGTAGTTGCATGTCTAGGTAACATCTAATGCTTGACTTTCCTTAATTTGGTTGTTTTCTAAAAGCTGAAATGTCAACATTATAGGGGTGTATACTGTTGTCCCTCAACGTTTGAAAAGCATGTTCAAAATTACGGTGCACAATTATGTAGTCTTTCATCATTCAATGTGTTAGTTAGTAGAACATCATGCCGCAAATTAGACCTCAATAGGTTAATCCTAAACAAAATGATGGCGCTGGAAACTTTCAATACTGATCTTATGTTCAAGAATGGCTTAATTTTATTGTAGTCATACCAGATGAAGCTACAAAACTTCACACAAGATTATTGCACACAAACACCTATTTTAAGATGTATTCAGTGTCCTGCTATTCTTCTATGGGTGCGTTCCTCGAGGAGTCAGTAGAAAAGTTTTTAATGTAAGCATAGGTTGATACGAATTCATATTAAGGATTGTACAAGGCAATCAAGATTGCTGCAAACCACACTTATAAACCGTTATTCATTACATAATGGTGGCTGTTTAATATCTTTGAACTGCTAGCAGGTTAGGCTGGGCCTTCTGAACATTATCTGAACCTAGACTAAATGTAGAGGCTTGTGGCTATCTTAGAAATTTGAATTTATATACATTACACTTTTTTCCAGGGGGATACAATACAATCCCCCTTTTTCTGTTATTAAAAATGTTTAATTGTAACAGTAAAATATCTTTTAAATTATATATTCATATTATTATACACCACAATGTACTCCTGTCTTCTGTGAACAAAATGATACCAAATAAAGGAAACTAAATCATTTACAAATATATTTTAACATTTTAGAGAGTAAAAAACATGTCAACTCAGTAGGCCTAAAACGCCAAAATATAGACTGCCGGATAGATAATGGGTCATTCCATGTCAAATCACCCAGTAAATAATTAATTTGACACCCACCTCTTTAGATTTTGATGAAACTTGGCACAATTGTTGCATTTGCTATCCTATTGATTCGCGTCTTGCAACGTAACTTGTAGCTTAAAAAAATTAATATCTTGAAAACTACTTGAGATATCACCATGAAACTTTGCATAATATTTAATTAATTATTTAAAATAAAGAAAAAATACATTCACTAACCTATCTCAACTCCAAAAAAATAAAAAATATTATAATCAGAAATTTTTTTTTATTTGATAAAACCCGTTCGTCGGGATTTACTAAAATTGCAATATCTCATGTCTCAGACCTGGTAGATGTTCATATTTTTTTTTACATACTCCTAGATACATAGGCTAACAGATAAACAAAAAAGATGTATGGCTTTTTCACATGTTTAGTTAATATTCCAAAAAAAGTAGAATATTATTAAGAAATTATAAATTTGACGGTTTAATGACATTTAATAAATGTTGAAATAAAATAAAAACTGATTCTAAGAATCAATATCTTTTTTTATAGCTATTATTAGTTTCTGTTGTTTATTTTTTCAACTTCATCCAACCACTCTTCTGTGTTTTGATACACTATTTTTTGAAGTAGTACATTCTGCCTGTGATACTTGGATTGCGGGTGCTTCAAATGTACTGATAATATGCTCCAAAGGTATTATGACAAGTCTATCTTTTGAGGCCAGTAATTAGCTCTGGGGCAGTGGTCCTGGAGGGTGAAGAAAAAGAATTTCTGATCTTCTTCTTCATGATAACACTGTTTTTAACGAGTCCAAAGTACCACTTTCCATCGTAGTTTGCAGCCACATAAGCGTTTAAAGATGTGAATGTAGACCAATAAGTAGCAGAAGCAAAAGAAAAATCACAACACAATAAAAACAAAAAAAAAAAAACATATTTTTAAAGTGTAGATTTTGGATACTACAGTGTCCTCCTTTATTTCAATTTCATTTGTATTAATGGTTTGAAAATAATGGAAACTTCTAGTACCGGGAATAGTCTTTGTGGTTAAAATCGTGACGCTAACTCCAATCTGAAAGCTTCAGCATTTTTTGTGTCAATAAAGTGAAAATTTATTTTTTCAATGTTGACTTTACAGAAGTCATAAACTGCAGATGTGCTGTCTTGATTTGATTTTCATCTGAAACTTGAGGGCTGGCTTTTCTCAAAATTCTCTTAAACAGTTCCTCCCAAGCCATCACATATTGATTTCCCGTTGGCTTGTTGCAAATAATGAATGTTCGGCTTTCATTCCAAAGTCTTCATGATGGTTTGTTAGGTTTTTTGAAACTATTTCTATTTTTGTATTGACCAGCACAGCGTCAGTGAAATAATGAACTTGGTTTATTTCGGGATGATTTTCTTTCAGCCAATTTCGAAATTTCTTTTTATGTACGTAATTCACAAAACAAGTGTCATGTTGTAATCATCACTTATGAAACAATGGTTGGAAATTAAAACTTTATCATCCTTTTTCAAGTAGAGACCAACTGGATGAATTGTGCATCCACCTCTGTTCCCAGTGATAACTTAGGATTTCATTTTGAATGGTGTAAGAATAATTTTCACCTGAAATCCATTACTACAATTGCTGTATTCAGAGGCGGATCTTCCATTTCAGTTTTTTGAAATATTTTAGTTTTGACTGTGATTTTGTAATATATGAATGTGGGATTAGGTTTTCTACAGATTTGCTCAGTAAAGAAATAAAGTCTTCAACGCTGATTGATTGCTTAACCATTTCTGTCCCTGTCAGTATTAACCCATTGGCTTATAATTATTTCTTCTTCTAAATCATAATCTTCGCTCAATTTCTGCAGTTAAGTATTCAATCAGGGCATCATCAGCGACGGACAGTTGTACACAATGGCGTAGCATACACTCACTGTTTTCAACATTACAACCAACATCTTGATCAAATCTTTGTAACTCTTCTTCAATTTTTACAGCATCTAGTAACATTTCACATTCTGGTGTATGCTGCAATACTCTTACTGTATGGGTACCTGCTGAAACCAGAAGGACAAACCTACTTTGGTATATAAACTGCAAAATTTCGGAATCCTAGATTTTCTAAGAGTCGGGCATTTTCCATTTAAAACAAGAGTAAAGCTCTCTCAATTACTGAGAATAAGTTTTTTTGCATATAAATTTTTTGTTTAATGCCTCACTTTATCTTTTGCTCGGGTAAAACTCTTGAATTTCTTCACTTGGTAAAAGTCATGTACAAGTTTAAACTGTGTTTTTCGGGAGTGTGTTACCTTTTTTTAGGGAAAGGGATAGCTAGGATACCTTTTCTCTCGTTTAAGTTTTCTTGCTTGTTTTACATATTTCGGTCACCTGAATTCTGTTTAGAAACTTTTTTCTGGCTCCAAGATTCTGGACCAACGTCAGAATCTGAACTTTTTGGGATCTCCCAACAGGACATAGTTTTTCTTTTTTAAAGGCCATGAGCTTATCAAAATTCTTCTGCTTTTATGATAACATTTCTTTCATCTTCTTTTTCGTCTTCTGACATTTCAATGCCATAATCTAGAGCTTTTGGAGATTTTTTTCTTTACGTCTTTTGTTACTTTTTTTTAACTTTTCTTTTGTTACTTACGATCCCTTACTATGTGATGCAAATTATGAAGTTTAATTGGAGTTAAACCCAAATCATCTAGGGCTGCATTTGTTTGTGAAAGGGAGACATTTCTAGATTCAAATGAATCCAATTCAATCATTAGTTCGTCATCAGATTCATTTCAGTGATTTTAGTTTTTTCTTCACAGATAGTTTCGACATGAAGGGCATATCTTTTGTTCCCAGGTTTAATAAAAATATTTTTTTCACACAATTGTTTTGAAAAAACTTAAAGATACACTTCTTTAGTGACTTTTTTATTGGCTTTTTGTGTTTTTTTTAATGGATCTATGCATACTGTTTGATATTTTTCAAACACATTGAGAAAGTAGGTAGCAGTGATGGGAAACATACATTTTTAAATTCAATTATATTGATTCCAGATCTAAGTTGTAAATCAATTCTTTTTATTCCTCAGGTTTAAGTCTGATACCGATTGTATTTTTTGGTAAGGTTGTATAAGTTGTTGAAACAGTCTGATTGTTTAAATAGTCCAATGCTACAAGCTTGAGGATTTGTACATTTGATTTCCGACTTACACCATTTAAAGTCAAGAAGAAAAATTGGTAAACAACTGTAACTAGCCTATTCACTTAGTTTACACATAACACAGGTCAGAGAAATTGATCTTGTTGATTGTCCAAAATTAAAGGTTGCTTCTTTACTTCTATACTAAATAGTTTATTAAATTAAAACATTTAATGGAAATCACATAGTTTATACTGTAACTGTTATGTTTCACTTTTCACTTAATAAAATTAAAAATCACAATCACTGCACAAGAAGTTTGCATTATAGGTCTTCACTCACTCAAAGCAAGATCTAAACCAATGACTACAAATACACTAAGACGAAAAGTTCTTATGGGAATTTTTCAGACAAGCAGGAGGGAAAGCTTACGCAAACAGCCGCTACGAGCGCTGCTCCGAAAGGACAGGGAGCAGGCGGCGCGACGCGCTCGTGCCTCCCTAGTGGCCGTTTGCGTAAGTCGAGTTTCTACCCTGGACGACTGGTCTGAAATTTTAACATGGCTACTTTTCGTCTTAGTGTATTTGTAGTCATTGTCTAAACTGAGGCAGTGTTCAGTGGTTAGCTGTAAGAGCTAGGAGCATGAACCAACATGAAAGGATCCTGTTGAGACAAGATAGATGAGTCATACAGGCTGTGTAAATATTAGTACTTATAATGTCTCTTATAAATCTTTGTCATGTCTTAGTTCTGACCCCTTGCTCTATCAATAATTAATTGATTTTATTTGGTTATAATAATTATTGATTAGTTGGTTTGTATTATTTTGTTATCATAATAATTATGTTGAATATCAGTCAAACATGTGAAAAAGCCATACATCTTTTTTTTGTTTATTTTGTTAGCTATTGTATCTTAGGGAGTATGTAAAAAAATATGAACACTCTAACCAGGTATGAGAGGCTGGAGATATTGCAATTTTAGTAAATCCTGGCAACGGTTTTCAAATAAAAATTATTTCTGATTATATTTTTTATATTATTTTTTGGGAGTTAGGAGAGGTTGTTTGAATGTATTTTTTCTTTATTTTAAATTTATTAATTAATATATTATGCAAAGTTTCATGGTGATATCTCAAATAGATTTCAAGATATTAATTTTTTAAGCCTACAAGTTACATTGCTAAGACGCGAATCGAGGCTAAAATCGGTTAATTAGATTAATTAATTCAGTTGTAGAAAAAACTAATTAAGAGATAGAGACAATAAATTTTTGACTTTTCTATCAATAGGATAGCAAATGCAACAATTGGGCCAAGTTTCATCAAAATCTAAAGAGGTGGGTGTCATGACCTGGTTGACTTGACATGGAATTACCTTAATGTTGACATTCCTGGAGCAGCATTAGCAAGACTCCTTTTCAATATAAATACTGACTGATTCTTCGAATATCAGGCCTAGTTAAAACGGATTGGTCACTATAACTTAACCTAGGACTAATTAATTACATCAAATCACAAGGGTAAAGCTTAAAAATTACCGGTTGGAACTATCGCTCAACTTATAAGATAGAAAGTATTAGTCTGATTTAAAATAGCCTACCTAAATAATAATAAAACCAAAGTAGGGAGTTTTGCTTAATCTGGAGAAAAATTATAAAGGTAACACAATATTAGAAAACTGCACACAAATCTACCGGTCACTTGACCCAACCTACTCCAATGAATTTGGACGATCAGGATCAGTTACAGAACTTACAATCAACGGCTCAACAACACTACTACCGTTCTCCTTCCCCGTAATGGAATTATATTGAATGATCCGATCGACCAATGGCTGGACCAGTGGACTGTGGGTCTCTCACTGATCTGTTCGAATGTCTTTTTTTCTTGCCTTTTGGACCAGGCTGGCTATAACTTTGAAGTTATGAAGCCTCGATGTACTCTATTCTCTTGCTGAGACAATATTTTCATTAGGTACTGTCCTGTGATTGATTGGTAAAATTGATCTGGAATTGGATGAAACCCTTATTAGTGACATGATCATAAATATATAGCTTCATTGTTGTGAATAATATTACTTTGTTTATTTTGGGAGTGTTGTTATAAAGTGGGAATACAGAGATTATAAAATAGATCGGATCTCTGGAGGTGGTAAGGTTGAGAGCTGCCTTCTCGCCAGCGGTCTTTCTGGCTTTCCTAACCCGAAAATAGAGTACCATAGATGAAGATCTCAGCCAGGAGTTTATCAACATTGATGTATGAAAATGACAAGAGAGTAATATTAAAATGTGCTTTTTGCCTAATCTGAAAAAAAAAAAACGGATTAGTTCTGTTTATATTTTTTTCCTATCATTGACTTTTAAAATACTTTTCAGGGATATGTCGTATTGGGTGTTTATATATATTAATTTAAAACATTTATTTCTTGCGTATTGATAGTGTGGAAATTACATTACAATATAGTCTACTGTTTCATTCGACCCGGATAATCTAGCTACCATAAATAATTATTTTAGAACCTGGAACCTAAAGCACAATCCAACAAAGACATAAGTACACATCGAGGACTTTAGCTCTGCGCGCGGAAACAAACTACTACCATAGACCTTCTATAGAATGTCTATGCTACTACCCATTCAACAAACACAATATGTTTTACGGGTTGCGTTCACGCGCTCACCGCTGAAATGAAGGCGCCAAAACTTCTTCCTAGGTTCTATATCGGTTACACTTTACTATTTG
The DNA here is from genome assembly GCA_035578905.1 of Stictocephala bisonia. NCBI lineage: Eukaryota > Metazoa > Arthropoda > Insecta > Hemiptera > Membracidae > Stictocephala > Stictocephala bisonia. The sequence goes on along the minus strand of JAQJVL010000027.1, from coordinate 512,942 downwards.
ACAGCTAAACATGTATGGGAAAAAGTATTATAAATTGAAAACATTAAATGTATTGTGGTAACTGTAATTTCATAGTAGCTCGGAAAGTATGTAAATTTCACAAACACAAGAAACACGTTATTATTATTGCTATTATTCCTGCTTCTTTGTCTACTTCATTTAAAACTACTGTAATAATATTACTTAGGCATTTTATTTTTGTAAATAGTTAGTAAAAAGTTGAGTAACTTATAAGTACTTTCTTATAAAGAATAGATAATGAATGTGAATATAATATGAATCTTACAATGATATATGAATGTGACTTACAATCATTTTACTTCGTTAAAGTTCTTCAATCCCACTTAACTCTTCCTCCTCCTCTGAAAGACCGTCACTGTCTGTATCAGATTCATTTCCAACTGATATAACTAAGGAATCTATAACATTGTCTGCCGCTGCATAGTCTTTTTCTATCTTCTCCACGTGCTTGCACTTTCCTAACCTTTCTTCTGCATCCATTCTTGATATTTTTTCTTCGCAGAGGGTTTTAGCTTGAGATATAGTACAAGACGTATTTCTCTTGGCTACATATCCTTTGACTTCGGCCCAAATTAACTCAATCTGATTGAGATCTGGGTGGTAGGGTGGGAGTCAGTAAGATGTCATGACCCTCATGACACTGTCAGTAAGTTTGACAGTTTCATCCAAGGCATATCGGAAATACCTTGGTTTATGTAGCTGCACAAGTTTGTACAGTTCAGGTAAAATCATATCGTCGCTGAATGGTATTCCTTTTTTTAAAAAGCCACGCCTTCATATCCTGTCTCTTACTTTTTGAAGTAGGAGCTTTTCAATTAGAATTTTATGGTAGGGTGCATTATCGACTACCAGTACTGAATTTGGTTCCAAATTGGGCAATACTTTGTCCTTCATCCATTTCACAAATATTTCCCTATTCACGTTGTCGTGGTAGTCTCCACTATGGTTGCTCGCTTTCCAGCAGGTAAAAGCGTTAGGCACGAACCCTTTCTCTCCACCCGCATGGATAGTTATCAATCTTTCACCCTTAGAAATTGGAACGTGTAACCCTTTATTTGAGCCATCTGACCAAGTTATTAGAAACGTGAGAAGATAGTATGTGAGACTCGTCTAAATAAATTATTGGAGTCCTTGCTCTCTGTAGCTTTTCAACGCTCTCAAATATGTTATCCATTTTTCTCGGATTTCTGGTTTTTCAATTAACAACTTTCTATTGTTTGCTGTCTTTCTCCAAGTAAACCCTAAATCCTTTAATATGCGTCTCAAAATTTTATCACAACCCTGAAAGTTTATTTTTTCTTGTAGTGCCTCCCTCAATAATTTTACAGTAGTTTTCTATGTTCTTCTATATGAAAATTGTACACTAGTCTTCTCACTATACATTCATAGAAATCATTTAAATAGGTTACTGTTTTACGTCGTTGTCGGTTTTTGTTTGGCGTAGTAAAACTTGCCTCGCACTGACCACTAATATTCAATTTTTTAAACTCACTGTTTATTTGAGTTACAACTCGCTCTGATACCCCCGTAGCTGCAGTTGTTCTTTGATGAGCCTTTGGCAACGGAATATTTAAAGTTTTTCGGTCTGCCTCTTCCTTCATAAATTTAAATACGTTACTGATAAAATTATGAAGTGTTTTATCACGAAATCGCGGCCCTGAGTATGAATTACTCTATTCTTAACTAGCGACTTGAACTCATCAGTCATTGTGGAAAATTAACAAATACTACATCACATTACTAATACTAGATAACAAAAAGATATATCACATATAAAATCCTCGGTAACTACGACTGTAATTAATAATATCGGTGTAAACCGCACGCACTGGTTGAACAAATGACAACTACACTCATCACTTTTACAGAAAAGACTGATTTTAGCCAGGAAATAGGTAGGGTTAGTTGTTATTTTCATCACGACTCTCTTTAAAGAGGTTGTTGCAGGTGAGTCAGTGTTTTCAGGACAGAGCGCATAACACTACCCCGCTACCCCTCCCGCCTATCATCACGCAGCCAAGGCCACCCGCACAGCTAAAGTCCGCGATCTGTAACTTGCTCTGATCTGAGTAGTAGACTATCTATCAAAAATTGAATATCTTCTTAGGTGTTAGGCTGAAAAACAATGAACATACACTTACTTGGGAGTCAGTATAGATCGATATCTCTGTTTTAAAAGTCGCCTACAGAAAACAGCAATTAAAGTGAGAACCAGAACATTGAGCATCAACTCACTTGATCATCATGTGGAGCTAACGCACAAGTTCAGCGTACTACAGTTTTAAAACTGGTATATAGCAGTGGCTAAATGTTGTGTTCCCGTGTATAGAGTATCAGCACCCCTAATGCGGCTTCGCCCGTAAACTTTCAATGTATACAAAATGTAAAAAATTGATAATTTTCTTAATTATAAGTATTTGGAAACAAAAGCACTTTATATTATGAACTTAATCTAAAAGGTTATATAAGATGAATAACGACTTTGTAATATGAATAATGTACTTCGCCTCTTGTAATATGAATAAAGACGTTTTTTATTTCATTTCATAAGAAGTAGAAGATATGCCTATTTATATTGCCCTTTTTAAAATCATCTATACTAAAAGCTTAAATTAAAATAATTGTTAAGAGTATGTGATAGTATATGTTTTTTTCACATAGATGTATTTGGTTGATTACCTTCAATCTAACAGTGATCCTATAAATCCTCTTGGATTACGTGTTTCGGCTTTTATGCCATCATTAGATCCTTAAAAATATGAAACATTTTAAATTTTATTCTTAATGGTCTTGTCAAATTTTTTTTAATAAACACTCAACATCAATAATATTTATTTAAGGATCGATGATGGCATAAAAGCTGAAACGCATAACCCAATTTACAGGATTTACAGGACCACTGCCACATTTAAGGTAATTAACGGTAATAATATATCAGGTAATGCAGTAATACATTAATCAGAAGTGATTCATAAAAACAACACCAACATAAAAATTTTTACATTGGTAAAAAAACATAAAAACTATACTACAATTGAGGAGTTCTATGTAGAAGGGCGTATATGGTAAAATGCACTTTTGAGAGAACGAGGTTCTAAGGTTTGACATTAGTACACATTCATATCTGTGGTGTAGTCTTGTGCAAGCTATGCAGTTAGAATCTATGGTTACTTTTTTTTTACAAATATTCTAAGTAATTTAATTGTTGAGGAAAATTTAAGCAAGATATAGAAGTAAAAACAAAAACCCTTGCTTACGCCCTTTTTATAGAGATGAGTATTACAATGGTATCAGCCATGTTTTTATACGCCCTTTTTGAATAGACAGATGAATAATTTGAATAAACAATGTTCAAATGCTCTTACATTAGGTTTTTATTGTACCAGTATACAAATCCAACACTGAAAAACTTAACTTACAAAACTGAAACTACGAAAATGATAATTCTAAACTAAACAGGTTTTTTTTGCTACTTCAAACACTTCTTCATACTATTTCACTGCGTCTTCTTCTAAAAATTTGAAGAGACTCCTCACATCTTTCTCTTTTGCCTCATTGAGTGGGACACTATTTGGAGGAGGCAAATGTTCATCCAAGTCAATAGAAATGTCTTTTGGTTTGAAGTACATAAAAGGAACATAAGATCCACTGTATGTCGAAGCTGCTGCAAGTCCACCTGTTGGTGAAAATGTCAACCATACATATTATTGAATTTTGAAAACGCACTTGTTTCCCCGTGGTTTATTAGACATCACAGTTTTCAGACCTTCTGACCACTTTTTCATCACAGGTGTACCATGTTTTACAACAAATGGAGTCGGGTTCTCTTGAGATTTCTCTAGAAGTTCAATATATTCTTGTAAAGTATGCACTTTCTCTTCTGATTTAATTTTTTTCCACATAGCCCAAAGTTACGGTCACAAATACGAAACGAACGTCCTCTCACAGGAAACATGTGGTAGACTTTAACTTTAAATTTCATCGCTAACCAACTGCAAAAAGGATGACATCAAACAAGTTCTTATTTTGGCCACCAGCGGCATCTGAGAGGAGATAGATTTCTTTGTATGAGGTTGAGCCGTTGAATTTGTCTTTAATGACGTCAAACAAAAAGGAGCAAACATCAGAGTCAGGGGTTTTTTAGACTCAGTCTCTAAGAAATAGTACAAATAGCTTCTGTCATTGTTGTGACAATGAACGTTGAACAAGTAAACCCACATTAGTCGTTTGTAAAATTGAGATGTCTCATTTGTCTTTGGGAGGGGTAGATTCTGCGTGTAATCAAATTCGAGTACTAATGTTTCACTACTTGCATCTTTACTTTTTATAACCACGTTTTCCTTTATGTTTTTAAAAGAATAATATTTCCTCAAGTGAAGTTCATATTGAACCTTACATGGATCATTTGGATTACTTCTGAGTTTTACTTTACACTCCGAACAAAAGTCACATGAATCCGTTTTTGGAATAGAAAACCTGTAATTTGTTTCCTTTTGGAAAAACCTATGATATTTTTTGTAAGCTGGTATTTTTAGTCCAGCTTCACTAACACGTCTTTCTTTACAGAACTGCTTAAACATTTCATACAACTTTTTTATGTACAGATTAGGATTTTCAAAATACCTTTTACTGGACTTTTGCCCAGATAATGTGACTCACGGCTAGGTATAGAAGAGAGATGTTCTTTGGCAAGATCCCATATACTGGCATCAATCGAGCGAGGTCTGTTACTGTGAATACCTCTCCTCTCCCCAAAAGATTGACCAGATAAAATTTTGTGTTGTATAACACGCAATCTCTTTTCTGAAATTTGGAATAGTAAACGCAAAAACATCTGACAAACAGAAGTTTCTACCCCATTAAGTTTGATTTTGTAAGACCATACATTGTCTCTGGATCGTTTTAGGTTTACTTGATGTGTAGCAGCAGTTTTGTTGGTCATGCACCCTGCCAACAAAGTGTCTTGCTGCTCCTTTGAGCAATCAAAGAAAAACTGATTACATGGGTTTTCTTGATTGTTAACACAAACAATTTTAAAACTTTCATTTTTGCAACATTTTAGAACAACTACAAATGGCATTCCTTGCACTTTTTTTATTAGTGTTGGTTGTATAGCCTTCACCTGAATATTTTCGCTTTTTGTTTAATAATCTTTCTTTAGCACCCTATAATTTCGGAATCTTCCTGTGCTCAGGATAATCTTCTTCACTTTCACTCATTTTCTCTAAAATCGGTTCACAATAGCAAAAATTATACACTACTAACCTAAAATATAACAGTAAAGTTGGGCCTAACTTCAAAAACTGACAAAACAGCTTACTAAACCACTCAGTTTCAAATTCGCTATGTTGCTCGAATTTCAAAGATATTGGAATGGAATTTTCAACACATATTCTCCAAGACATGTAGAGTAATAATCTTCAATCTCTCTAAAATAAAGGGCGTATACCAGTATGCGTACAAGTACCGAAAAACCTTTTTAATAACCTACGTTATTTTGTCTTTTATTTTGGTGTTAAAGTAACCAGATGGACTGCTTATGCTAGAACAGGCTACTTAAAATTGTCCGTGGAAACAGCACACTTCTCTCAAATCTATGCCTGCAAATTTTAAGAACTATCCTTCATTTCTTTATTTCTTTATTTATCAACGGTAAACCACTTTTGTACATAGTGTAATAATAATACATGGCATCATAAAGTTTATCTAAATCTACAACGGAACTTTCTAAGACTACTACGATAGATACAATAATACAAGACCATGACAACAAATAGTTCAGTAGAAGTACATCATAAATGGCATTGTATAATGTATATATGTAGTATAATGAACAATGATAACTTATGTGACAATAATACAATAACAACAGATTACATTAAATAGCAAGATACATGTTTATCTAAATCTACAGCAGAACCTTCTAAGACTACAATGATAGACACAATAATACAAGACCATAACAACAAATAGTTCAGTAGAAGTACATCATAAATGGCATTGTATAATGTATATATGCAGTATAATGAACAATGATAACTTATGTGACAATAATACAATAACAACAGATTACATTAAATAGCAAGATACATGTTTATCTAAATCTACAACAGAACTTTCTAAGACTACAATGATAGATACAATAATACAAGACCATGACAACAAATAGTTCAGTAGAAGTACATCATAAATGGCATTGTATAATGTATATATGCAGTATAATGAACAATGATAACTTATGTGACAATAATACAAATAACAACAGATTACATTAAAATAGCAAGATACATGTTTATCTAAATCTACAACAGAACTTTCTAAGACTACAATGATAGATACAATAATACAAGACCATGACAACAAATAGTTCAGTAGAAGTACATCATAAATGGCATTGTATAATGTATATATGCAGTATAATGAACAATGATAAACTTATGTGACAATAATACAATAACAACCAGATTACATTAAATAGCTAGATACATGAGTAACAATGGATTACTTATACAAGTTTTAAAATATATAGATACAATCATCCACGCACCCACAATATGTATAATCCCATTCGCCCCATTACAAGATGCAATAAAGTTCAATTTCTCAAAGCTGCAAGATTTTCAGTTGCAGAATTCTGTAATTCATGGAGGCTTCTACGAATATGATTGGGGGGAGGGAACCAAAAAAATCAACAGCATCAGACACTGCATTGCCACTCTCTCGTTATCCGGGGACACAACTGTAGTGGCTGTACAGGTAAGGAGATGCTCGTTTGGCAAATATGGTCCTTGGAGCGAGGGACGCCGGAATCCGAAACTCAATCGATGGACAAAAAGTCAGTGCAGAGTCAATGGCACCATTCACAACTTGTGAAGTAGCAGGATATCAGCCATCTTCCTTCTGGTCGCCAAGGAGAGGGAGACCAAATGTGGTTACTAAGAGAGTCCACATGGTGGTGTTCTCAATGTATTGGTTTCGAGACGCATGCCTATGAGCCTATGGCTCGGATCTGAACAGACTCCAGGATATTAATGTGGCCAGCTTGATATGGACACCAGACGACTGACGAGTATTCTAGGATAGGTCGTATTAAGGTTTTGAAAAGTATAGCCAGTGTCGATGGAGACTGGAAGTCATAGGATGCTCTGTACAAGAATCCTATAAGAGAGTTGGCTCTACTACATATGTATGAAATGTGATCCCACGGGCTAAGGCTGGAGGACATAATTACTCCCAGGTCCTTGAATTTATGAACTCTATTCAGAGGAGAATTGAGGAGAGTGTAATCATATACAATAGGTACACTTGACCTACAATATGTGAGAATGGCGCTCTTGCTGACATTCAGGTTCATACCATTACGCTCACACCAGACTTCAACAGAACACAGGGTGCTCTGTAAGCGCTCACAATCCTCCAAGCAGGTAACTTCCGTCAATATCTTAATGTCATCTGCAAACATAAGACATCTAGTTGAGATAATGTCACATATGTCATTCACAAAAATACTAAACAAAAATGGAGCTAGGTGTGACCCCTGAGGAACACCCGACGCAGCAGAAAACATCCTGGAGTATGAGCCAGCAAATTTGACAATAAGCCCTCTATTTTTCATGTAACTAGATAGCCATTCAAGTAAAGATCCGGTTATTCCATAGCCTTTGAGTTTGGCTACAAGGAGGTTATGATTAACCCTGTCGAAGGCTTTAGAACAATCCAAAAGAATGCAGTTGACTTGACGGTGTCTACAGAAAGCTGAGATAACATAGTTGTGGAGTACTATGAGGTTAGTAGTACTCAGACTTATTAACAGTCATTGCAAAACACAAATTAATAGGGACTGTACAATTTTAAATTGGAATATCCAAAATTGTCTCTTTAAAAAGTAGTTACAATACAGGGACTTTGTTGGGAATACACTATATGTTTTCTGAACATAATTTAGACACACATAGTTATAAACTTAAAGCCTTGATTATATACGCGCCTTGATTAAGTGCGTATATAATCAAGGCTTAAAGTCATTCATAGAGGTTTTAGAATAATACAGCTGTACTTTTACATAACATTGTCTTTGATTATATATATAAAATATCAAACAATTTTTATGTCTTTGTTCCAGCAGTTTTTTAATATGCTCTTCATGTTTTCTTCTTACAAGTTATTGTTTCTGTCTTTGATTATTGTGTTTTGTGTGTTTGTCTTTCTTTCAACATGGCAGCCACGCGGGACCCTGGACTGCTTGCACTTGTCAGTGATTATTTATTGAAAATTGATCACAATTTGGCACAAATATTCCAGAAAAAGACTAAAGCGGTAAGCGATTATAACATACATTTCTTAGCCATTCATCAGTATTGTCTCGTTCGCTAATTTTAATTGTCTCGTGAAATTTACCCACGTGATTATTATTCCATTTTGAGTCAGACAGTTTATATACATCACAGTTTCTATACTTTTGTACCATTTATGTTCCAAGTACTCTTAGTTTACAGTTATTCGTGTTATCTTTGGAGGAAAGAATTCTCACAATGTTCACCAATGAAATAGCTGTGAAATGGTCTTGACCATTATTCTAGGCCTATAACAATGTAGGCCTAGATATTTCTAAACCGGCAGCAATTTTTTTTACAAATAATGTTAAGTTATCATATTTGAGAGATCTAGTTGGTCAAAACGATTTGTTAATTTATTTTCTAGGCATATCCTACAAAGGCCTGGTTTTTTTCGCAGCAGTATGGATATAACGTCATATATATTGTTCATTGTGATAATTATAATTTTTAGTCCTAGGATAAATTGACGATGCTTATGCAATCAAGTATATTTATCGTATAGCCTATATGCAGTGTCTTGCCACCAAACAAATTCGTAACATTTTGCTTGAAATGGGTCTAGAATTGGCTGTATTTTCACGAGATATGCTTTTTATTCTGTGGAAATAACTTATTTTACCGAAAAATTAGAAAAAACCAATGTCACTACTTATAGAATTTTTGTCATATTTCTGTTAATTTAAAAGGTAGGCTATTTTAATCATCTTTTTGGTATTTATGCAGTTTCTTTCTACCAAACAAATTTGTAACATATTGCTTGAAATGGTCTAGAATTGGCTATATTTTAACGAGATATGCTTTTTATTCTGCGGAAATGACGTATTTTACCGAAAAATTCGAAAAAACCAATGTCACAACTTTTAGTATTTTTGTCATATTTCCGTCATTTTAAATGGTATTTTAATCATCTGTTTATTTTGATGTGTTTTGTGCTGAATACAAATTTGAAAACTATTTTGGTCTACTACAAATATTTCTTGAGATATAACGGAAAAACTACTATCGCGGCGAATCGCGATTAGCGGCCATTACGCGATCATTTTACACACAACTATTAACCCTCTAGGTGTCGCACTAAAAAACCCTTTAGCGTCACACGATTTTTTGTCGTTTTGCAGAATTTTATTCAAAAATCAACAAAAAATATAAAAATTGACTTAGAGGTTACATGTAGTATATTTTCTAAAAGTACAGTAAATGTGCTATCTAATGGTTTATAGTAAAATTCTCTTACCTTATGTACATGAGATCCACTTTACGCCAAATTTGAAAAATTTGAAATTTATCTTTCTTTATGTTCATGACTAGGCATATGAAACTTAATTATATACACAACACCAAAAATCCAAGATATACATATTGTTCAAAATTTTATAAGGAAAAAGAATATGTCTAGATATGTACAGTTTTTACAATTAAAATTGTCAAAAAACACAAAAAACTAAAATATGTACACTGGCTAAAATCACTGTTTGTGAGCACTTATTGAGGATGCACTGTCTTCCTTTTCTTTTGAGTCTTTAGGGGCCTCCAAAAATGATCCAGCTTATGGAAACATTCCTTATGCACCCCACAGTTACATCCTGGGCACCAATATGTTGCCTTTCTTTTGCAAATAGGACACAATTTGTTAGATTTATTAGGAATTATTGTTATTTTGTGCGGAGTATCACCTGAAGGGCTAGCAACAGGAGCTATGTCTCTGGTATATGCCAGGGTTTCAACAATACTAATGTAATACCTTCTTCTATCAATAGGTTTGTCTGTATTTAGGGTGTATAAAATATAAGAATTGTATAGAGAAATGTCCAAGAGATTGTAAAAAATGCGTTTCCAATATTTAGTTGTTTGGCGGCTTCAAGAGAGATGGTAAACAGCTTTATCACTCATCAACCCCTCCCATGTATTGGTTGTATTTATCTATAAGGATTGGTTTTTTAAATTCCCAACAACAATGTTGTTGTAGAATTGTTCGATATGCGTTTTTCCGAATTGATCGATCGTACTATAAATTATACGTGCGTAAACAGGTGTGTGAATCATCGCCCGAATTCGGGCGAAAAACACTCGGGCGGCAAAAACGATCGCCCGAATTCGGGCGAAAATCACCTAGAGGGTTAATCACAAAAACCGAATTTGCCTATATTTCCGCCAGGCTGTTACGGAGGCCAAACACTCAAATTTAATGCAAATTACGAATTTTTGTTGAGAAAATAGACAGTTAGGATAAGTTAGGTTATGTCAGTAAAAAATACATTTTTCGAGCCGAAAAAATAATTTTACTATAAGACCTACTATATATGTTTGTGTTCAGCTTAAAAAAACACGAGATATTAAAAAAAAAGTTGTCGATAAATAAAGATTTATGAAAGAGTTGGTTTGCACTATCAGATAAAAAACTGGTTTTAGATTTTTTGTTAAAAACAAGTTTTCCGTGGATGAAATCAAACTCCACAAGAGATATAAACTCATATTTCACCACTTTTTTAAGAAGAAATCGTATTTTCAGAGGTGGCAAGAAAGTGCATAGTTACCATCTTTTTTATTTTGATGTGTTTTTTGCGCTGAATACTAAATTGTAAACTATTTTGGTATATTACGACTATTTTTCGAGATATATTGGAAAAACTACTATCGCAATTAGCGGCCATTACAAGATCATTATATACAACAACTATTAATCACAAAAAATGAATTCACCTATATTCTCCCCGGAGTGACGGGCGGGAGGCTGTCATGGAGGCCAAACACTCAAATTTAACGCAAATTACGAATCTTTGTTGAGAAAATAGACAGTTAGGATATATTTGGTTGTCGGTAAAAAATGCATTTTTCGGGCTGAAAAAATAATTTTACTACATAATCAATTATATATTTGTGTCCAGCATAAAAAGACGCAAGAAAGGAAAAAAAAAGTTGTCAAAAAATAATGATTTTTAAAAAAGTTTGTTTTTTCACTATTAAGTAAAAAACTAGTTTTTCGATTTTTTTGTTGAAAAATTAGTATTTTGGGGATGAAATCAAGTTCCTCACGAGATATAAACTCATATTTCACCACTTTTTCAACAAGAAATCGTATTTTCAGAGGTGGCAAGTAAACTTAAGTGCATAATTATCGTATATATTATACATTATCTTGTATTGTTCTGGGAATAAACAAATTTGATTTGATTAGTTTCCAGACAATTTTCCAATCGACTTATCACCAGTTTGTAGAATCAGGTCTATATTTTCTGAGAAAATAACGTTTTATTCAAAAGAAGCAATAATTAAAAATGTTGTTTTATTTGTTCAGGTCTTTCTCTCTTATATTGTTAATTATGCACTTTCTAGACGTCTCAGAAAATACAATTCCCTATTGGAAAAGTGGTGAAGTCCTCGCAGCGACTCTAGGTACTAAAAGGTTTAATGATACTTGTCAACTGAAACAGTGTAGACTACATTTCGAAATAAGTGAATCTGAAATGCACACCATGGGTCGTATTTGAGAAATTTTGATTTTATTCCCACTTGAAATTTATTTTCAGTTCTCGTCTCGGAATGAAACAATTTAGAACGAAACTTCTTTCTTTACTTGGAAAGGAACTCATTTTCAGTTGTCGACTTACAACAGCGAAATGATTCAGAACGTTACTACTAGGCTGATCAATTAAAACGGAAATAAAGAAACAATCCCTAACTAGCCTCTCTTTACTTAGATAGGGTCTTATTTTATGTCACTAAACTTGCAATGTGTAATGATGGTTGACATAACCATTGGCTATAGAAATAGGCTATCCAAGCCAATCATTTGCTGTAGATTTGTGCATTTAATGGTAGACGGCCATTGCATTGCTGCTATCTTGTGTTGATTGGTTTCAAATAATAAAATGAAATGAAATTATCTTTATTCCATCTTAATCCATCTTATATAATCAATATATCAATCAAAATCTCCTTTATTCATATTTGTACAAGTACAAGAATAGAGTCAACAACAATACATAACATTAGTTACAATAAATTGCAAACATGATCTACAGTACTTAGCATTAAAATATTCATCAAAAGAATAGAGTGCTAGTTGTAAAAGATATTGTTTAAGTATTTATAGAATTGTTTACAATTATTTTCATTTTTTATTTCTTGAGGGAGAAAGCTAATATACTTAAGCCCTTTATACACAGTACCCTTTTTATAAAATTCCAAGTTATGGTTATTTTGTATTGCATATTGGGCATTTCTAGTATTATATCTGTTACTTGTAGGTTTACTTAGATCTAATATAATTTGTGGTAGATAATAAATGCGCGGACTACTTAGCTCAGCTATTAGTCACTTAAGTAGAAGTGTGCTGGGGATAGACAGAAAGAGGACTACAGTGTATCTCAACCTGTGAAAATTGAACACAGGTGCTACCAGTGAGAACTTAACATGAACTTATTTCACTGAACAGGAAAATCAGTTTCATGGGACTTAATGAGCAGACAGAATCATTTTTTACTAGACAATAACATAATTGTTCATTAATCATTTAAGGAATAATCATTGAACATGTAGTGCCTGGATCATGTAATATTTTAAAATTAAAAGTAAGGTGTATTTCTCAGAGGTGGAGCATGTTGTGATTAATTCTAAATTGTGAAATATGATTACTGTTTAACCCTTTCGATGCCGCTGTCCGATATATCGGACCGCGGTAGTTACGCTAAAAATGCCGCGGTCCGATATATCGGACCGCTCGTAATTTTTTTTTCGATAAGGCATTTTCGTTAATATGCCATATATACGGTACCAATCTGTTGATATTGATTATAGTACTCAGAAAAAGTGTTTTAAACATCTTTTAAATATGCGTTTGTTGAAATATATTTGTCACTCTTTGAAATTATCGCTCAAATGTGACAAATATCTGATTTTTGTACTGTCGAAAAAAATTACGATAAATCCTGGGATTTTCTAGGTAAGACTTTGAAATTTGGTATGCATGTTAGTAATTAAATGCTCTTTCAAATAAAGTCACTTTTATAGCCCTAGTATTTTTTTTGTATGGTCTAAAAAGTTTCTAAATTGAAAAATTAAAAAAAATTTTTTTAAATTTTTTAAAAAAGTTGATTTTACAAATTAAAACCAATATTTTATTTAAGAAAATATATAAGTAGTAAAAAGAGCATTTCAAAACAAGAAAAACCAAAAAATAATATGAAAATATATTGAAAAAATAACAAAGTTAGAACAAAATAACGTAAACTATGCATATTCACTAAAAATACCCCCGGCATTTCTCGCATACCAAGGGAAAAAATGCCCGGCATCGAAAGGGTTAAGTTGTGTAGAATGTACAAAATCATACTAGTTTTATTTAACTGCAGGACAGATTAACATTTAGGCTATTTACTTTTTAAGCTAGTTTTATAATCAATTAATTTAATGTATGTTTTATGAACATCTGACTTAGTATTTATCATATTTATATATTTTCTAGGTTGCTTTACCAAAAGGATCTCCCTCTTTGTTAGAAGTCTATCAACACTTTCAAAGGTTAGTGAATTTTTAAGATAAGTAAATTATTCATTTTTTTGCATTGAGAGAAAAGGTTTGCTGTACTGAAAACAGCATACATTTCTGTGCTAACTACAAACAAAGCTGCAAAATTAGACTAAGAAAAGAACTGAGTGATCTATTGATTTGATAGCATGGTGAGTTGAAATACAATGGGTATGTTTTGTGACCTGTCCAAAGCATTTGATTGTGTAAATCATAATATTTTAATAAAGAAATTGTCAGTTAACTTATCGTCAACTGCAGTTAGTTGGATAAAATAATACTTGGAAACCCGTTATTTAAGAACAGTTATAGTAAAAATTAAGCAAATGTATGTATCAGATTGGAGACTGACAAATTACAAACGGGATTCCCCAAGGTTAAATTTTAGGACTATTACTTTTTTATTGTTTATTAATGATCTTCAATCAAATTTTCCAAATAATTTGATAATATATTCAGATTATACAACAGCTATAATAAAAACTAAATTCAGAAGTGAACTTTATCTTAAATTAAATCAAGCTTTAACAGATCTGGCCTAATGGTTTGACACCAATGGTAAGTATTGTCATACAAACAAGAATAATGATTTACTATGCCTACTTTTACTCTATTCTACAATATGGTATTAAGTTTTGGGGCATAGCATCTGGTGTGAATTCAGTTTTTATAATTCAGAAGGGTATTTAAGATTTATGACATTGCACAATTTCAAGCTTCATGTCAACAAATTTTTAAGCAGTATAAAATTTTAACATTAGCAGGTTGTATACATTATGAAAACTTTGGAATATTAAAAAACTAACTATGACAACATTCTAAATGAGCAATTTGAAAATGATTTTACAACACTAGGTTTAAGAATAATTTGCAATATCCTATACATAATTTGAAACTACTAGAAAAAAAAACTTATTTGAGTAAAACATCATTTAATGAATTACCTTTAGAAAATAGTATAAGTAAGTTAATGCCAATCTTTAAAGCAGACTTATTAGTTTTTTTACTTGAAAAAAAATTACTATTACTTTAATGAATTTTTTCTGTTGTATATTTGACAGTGTCATATTAAATTAGCTTATGCTATGTATGTAATGTTATTTGACAATAAAAAATTTAAATTGTATTTTAATATCGAAAATGAGAAGGACGATCGCCTTTACAAAATTTCTCCAGTCATTGAATATTTCGATAAGAAGATAAATGAAATATACTAGTTGGTAAATAATTAAGTCTTGATGAAGAAATGTTTCTATGCTGGGGTCGTATACAATTCTGTATATATATATATCACTTGTAAAGCTTCCTTCTTTGCCCCTTATATCAGCACAGCAATGGTATAAACATTTATGGTCTTGTGTTGAAAACTATTGTGTAACAGGTAAGAATGATAAACTTGGGGGGAAGGGCCACACTGGTAAAATTGTAAAAGAACTTATGAAAGGTAAAGAGGAAAATGACCATTCTCTATTGGCCATTATTATGGATAAATTTTACGATTCCCTTGACCTATCAAAAAGAGTTGTTAGAATGTAAAACCTATACGACTGGCACTTTACTTAGTAACAGACAAAATGTATCTAAAGATATTGTAGATACAAAAAAGAGAGCTGTTCTCTATATATCAACTAGTTTGTTAATGTAATGACTGATGATGTGAATAGAAGAGAACAACCAGTCAAAAAACTACTTCCGATCCTACAATAATTCATACATGTCAGGCATGGATTGAAAAGACCATTTGATGGCATTTTATTCCTGCGAGCACAAAATGCTTCGCTGTTATAAGAAGCTTCTCTAAAATTGCTACCAAATGACGCTTTGAACTCGGTCATGCTGTACAATATTTCCCGGGAGGGGGGGGGGAGGGCTGGTAAAATGACCTTATACGGCTATAGGCTAATAATAATAAAATGGGTTCGTTCAGAGAGAGTTGTTATCAAAAAGAGTCTCCCATAACTGCTGTGCACTTTCCATCTAACTGCCATGTTGGTGAAATAAAACATTTCACCAACATGGCAGTGATACGAAAAATGTGTATATTGTAGGCAAGTATAAAAATCAGAACTAGTACAATTTATCACTGTAAGACGTGCATCCCCTGGCAACCTGGTTTGTGTCTCAACACGTTTCAAAGAGTATCACAAAAAATAAACTTGTCAGAAACGTGCATTGTTTTAATTATTTTGTGTAAATAACATATTGAAATTCCTATTTTGATTTTTTAATTACTACTACATTTGTTCAAGTTTCACAAAGAATACACTATATATAAAAGTGCATTATTTTGTGTAAAAAATACATTTAAGTGATTTTTGGAATTTCTCTTATAATTAAAATAGTTGTTGTAAATATATACGTGATTATCAATTCAGCGCCAAATAATGGTCTGCTGCTAACAGGTGTAAATAGCACTTAGCGCCAAAACCTATGAAAAAGCCATCCTATATGCCTCTGCAATGTACATATTTTATTGTATATATTTGCATATATAACCAAATTAGTGTAATAATGTGTTAGTTTTATAAATAATAACGGAGTATTATCAGAAATAATACTGCAGCTCCTGTGAACTGCAGGAATTAATACCACTGTACGTGTATGGGTGGGCTGGTGGGTCAATACCACTGTCCGTGTATGGGTGGGCGGGTGGGTTAATACTACTGTACGTGTATGGGTGGGCGGGTCAATACCACTGTACGTGTATGGGTGGGCTGGTGGGTCAATACCACTGTACGTGTATGGGTGGGCTGGTGGGTCAATACCACTGTCCGTGTATGGGTGGGCGGGTGGGTTAATACTACTGTATGGGAGGGCGGGTGAGTACGTTGAGTTATGAGCCTGTCGGTGAAAAAATATATAATCAGTTGTAATCAAAGTATTAAACATGTGACACTGCCCCTACTATGTAAAGACAACAGCTGTTTATGTCACTGTCTAGTTATAGTTTAGTTTTTATGTCTGTGTCTATGTATAGATCATGTTGCGTTTATGTGCTATTTATATTGTGCTCACGTCTAATTAATTAGCCTCAAGTATTTGATTGTTTACATTGTTTTTTTTGTACTCTGTTTATACTTGGGAAAAGTTAACTTTTTACCATAGGTAAGGATTTTATAACAATTTTTATAAAATTTGTTTCTAATTTACTGACAGGTTGTAGGTATAATATTTACTAATAAGGATTTTCAGCTAAAAGCTACATGTTCTGAAAGCCCATTTAATACTCCTAAAACAAACTGGATTTAATGTGATATGGTATAAACATTACACTATACTCAATTCCACGTTCACCGTGCAGTACAGATTTTACGGGAAATGGTCAACTACTACCTGTACTGTAAATATAAAGTTTTTTGTTATGTGGGTTGCGTCAACTGTCCTCGCGACCCGCGTGAAGGCGCCAAAGTAGATATTACTACTTTCTGCTTTCTGTAGGCTACGTAACAATAAAGATGGTCATATGATGTGTGTTTCAGTTATCTGTGATGCTTTTTATCACTATGGATTGGTATTTTAAAAAAAACAGCCTATGATAAAAGTGTAATAGGAAATTTTAAAAACGTGATTAAAATTCATCTAAGTGCTGTAGGTTTACTTTAATATGAAACAATATACGAGTTACAGCATAGACTAACTAAACAATATTGGTTAGTTAGTCTATAGCTACAGTAACTCAAAAATCTAATTAACACGCAAAATACCGAAAAAGTACAATAATATGATTGCATAAGGGTCCTGTAGGTGTCTTTTAATATATGAACGGATTGTCTTGAATAGATTATAGATTTATTACGTGGAAAAATTGGTACAAATAAAATTGATCCGTCGCTTTTCTCGCAGTTATAAGGTTCTGAACGTGGGAAGGAAAGGAAACAATCTGTCCTGTGTTGTCTACTATTGGGGACGTCAACAGTCCTCTATTATAAATAGAATGCCTCGACAGGGCAACAACAATAACAAATGGTTACTGATAAGACGGGCTTGTAAACGTTAGTCCAACTGCCAAACAATTGATCAGTTTGGTGGAGGTAACTTGCCTTTGTGGACGTGCGTTGTATACGTGACTATAGTGAATATAGTGATTTATTAAGTTTTATTTATTTATCACACATAATTGCGTAGTGTAACATTTGTTTATAGTTTTTATTCTTTACACTAAGATTTGATACGTTTATTACGACATATTGATTTTGTGTTATGGCGTCGAGATCTGCAGGAAAACCTATTAAAAGTGGCGACCGTACAACAGTGTTGAATGTTTTTAAATACTTCAAAAAATCATTTCCTGAAGAAAATGTGACATTTTGGGTTAAAAAAACTAGTGAAGCAACTTTAACCAGTGTGCGCTCGGTTTACAAATTTCGGAAAGAGGAAAGCACTGGGAATATCATAACGCCAAGAAAAACACCGCGTAAAATAGAATACAAAACTAGTAGGAAACTTAAATATGATGGGTTTGTTGTTGGAACTATTCGGAAGATTATACATTCCTTTTTCGCTACTAATACACCTCCAACTCTTTCTGCAGTTTTAGAAAAAGTAAACGAAGATCCAGATCTTCCCGAGTTTAAAAGAACAACGCTGTGGAGGCTGGTTAGGGAAAATGGATTTTGCTTTGAAAAGCGCAGAAGACAGTCTTTATTGTTAGAAAGAGACGATTTAATTGTTTGGCGCCATTCATACTTAAGATCAATGAGGCAGTTTAGGAAACAAAAGAGAAATATTGTGTTTATGGACGAAACATGGGTAAATGTTGGGCAAGCGACCTCAAAAATATGGAGAGATACAACTATTAAAACACCGAAGGATGCTTTCTTAGCTGGACTGACGACGGGGTTAAAAGACCCAACTCAACGAGGGCCCCGGTTTGTTATTGTGCATGCAGGAGGAGAAAGTGGCTTTGTTGAAGGAGCGCAGCTTATATTTTTAGCAAAAAAAGGAGCAGCCGATTTCCACGCTGAAATGGATGGAGAAACATATGAAAAATGGTTTGAAGAACAATTAGTCACTAATGTTCCTCCCGGTACTGTTGTTGTTATTGACAACGCATCGTACCATAGCCGTAAAGTGGAAAAAATACCAAATACAAAAACTCAAAAAGAAGACATGAAGAATTGGTTAATAGCTAAACAAGTAGCTTTTCCACCGGACATCTTGAAAAAAGAACTGCTCGCTGAGGTGCAAAAAATTAAGCATCTTTTTAATCTTAACGTTGTCGACGAGATAGCTAAGACCCATAAACTCGAAGTTCTGAGACTCCCTCCTTATCATTGCGAGTTAAATCCTATAGAATTAGTGTGGAGCCAAGTTAAAAGGCATGTGGCTGTTAATAACAAAACGTATAATGTCAAGCTAATGGAGCCATTAGTTGAAAACGCCTTTAAGGCCGTCACAAAAGAGCAATGGAACAACTACTGCAATCACGTGGACAAAATTGAAAAAGAAATGTGGAAGATTGATAATTTGCAGGATGACGTGGAACCTTTAATTATTCAACTCTCGGGGTCTTCGACAAACTTGTCCAGAGAGGGAGAAGATAGCTCAACTACGTCACACGTCAGCGTTGAATCTGGAGTTGCTTTGCTACAGTAAATCAAGGAAGGCAATCAACGTGAGTAAAGTTATAAAAATAAAATAGGAATATCATGACATCATAATTGTAGCCTATGGCCTATATGAATAAATATATTTGGTGTTTAATATACATATTTTTACTTATCTATAACTGCGTTAATTATCATTCCAAATTTATTACTTTCACATGACTGAATCTTATTTAACTTACATTGTTTAAGTGTTAAAGAATTGCTCTCTGAACTCTTTTTATCTATGAATAAAAGTAAGTTTAAGACAAAACTAAATAAAATATAGGCCCAACCGAAGTAAAATAATTAATTCGGTGTATAAAGGAGCGTTGCGCGAGAGTTGATGTTTTTTGGACGGCTAGTAACGACGAGACTGCCGTTTGGATAACATGGCGTATGGGCGCTCCGTACTGCACGGTGAACGTGGAATTGAGTATAGGCTATACCATATAGTAATCACGTCCGTGTTTTTTTTTCTTTTTAGTAGTGAATTGTTCATCATACTTGTTTTAGGATAATTTTTAAGCATTGTTTGCTTTAAGGAACTCTTGCGGAATTTCAACACAATAATAGGCATTCTCATTTACAATGCTGAAAAGTCAGTAAGTAGAGAAGTTGGCTGTGTGTATAAGATTATTTGCCGCTATCATAATGTTACATATTTCTTGTACGATTGATTTAGAACTGACATACTTTTGAGGAATGTCTGTTACTATGTTTAACAATATTGTTCAACTGTAAACATGTTCACTGTGGCTGGGATACATAGCAGGAATTTTGTTACTGTTTATGTTTTATATAAATGTGTAACTGTAGATCCACCTTTACTGTGGCTACTTTTTAATCAGAAAAATATAGTTTCTGATAGGTACTTGTTGTTTTGTACCCAGTGAAAAGGAAATAAATGGAATTTTAATAATTTACAATCATTTAACTTGGTTTATATATTTCGGTAATGGTTTCCAATAGTTTGTTTTTGTATATTGCCAAAATACATTAGTACTTTAAATATTTTACCTTAAATTCTTGAAACAGTTAAACAAGAATTAAATAAGCTTGCTCGAACACAAGTAGAGTAACTTTTGTTGTTGTCTTTAGTCTAACTAAAAATAATTCAACCAACAAAAATTAATAATAAATGAATTATATATTATGTTTCATTGATAGAACATTCAATAATGAATTCTAAAGGTTGATTACAATTACGTCAGGAATGTCGTAAAGTACTGATCAGAAAAATGGTACAATATTATACAGTAAAATAGCATTAAAATATAGCAAAAGTAAATCCGTAGCCTACAATACCCTCCAAATGTACCTACCTGCCATCCCAGACACATACAGTGGTATCAACCCACCTCATCCTCCATACACATACAGTGGTATTGAAGTAGTAGCTTCAGTAACTAAAACACTCATCATCATTATTAGCTACAGTGAATGTTACAACTTTTATACCAAATTTATAATTATTGCGTTGTATTTCTAGTTCATCTAAGAAGAAAGTAAACTTGAAGGGAGGTATTAGCCAGAAATCTGAGTCTAGCTCTAGTTCAGGTGAGTTGGAATCAAGCAATAGGTTATATTTACTAATATAATAGTCTAGAAGACCAGACTCGGTAATAGGTGTTCAGTAATTAATTATAAGAACCAGTTATAATATTAAGCTAACATAATTTATTTCTACTCAAATGGGGCTTTATGAGAACTGAAAACAACTTTTAAGGCCTACTATTTTCATTTGCGTCTTAAGGAAGTTCTCATGTATATCTTATCTAAAGATGTATTTATTATTCTAAGGTACTACCCTTTTTGTTCAATTCTCCTTTGAGGGTATAGCATTACCTATTTTAATATAATCCAAATTTATTTTTTTTTCCTTTTTAACTGAAAAAAAAAACAAGTATATTTCATAATGGAAATAAGTCCCTGACATAGCAAACCTTGAACTTCTAGAGGGGCCAGTCCAGATTCCAAACTTTGAGTGTGATAACATAGAGAGCAATGCCAGTAATGGATTGAGTTATTTTAACAACTGATATGTTTCATAATGTTCTAATCCAAACAATATTATTCAATAAATTTAATGGAAGATCTATTAGTATATTTCTTGATTGTTCATCTGATTGTTGAAATAGAAATCATTTTGAAAATTTTAAATATCTCAAGTATAGCTGATGCGCGTTGAAAATATTTAAAGACCTGACTTGGTTACAAACCTCCTATTTACAAACATAATTATTTTAATTATTGTGTTTTAAACAACCTTAAAAGCTCTAACTGTTCTATTTTCACAAGCAGCATTGTAACTAGTTATTGCATACTGAAATATAGTCTTAAGTTAATGAATTATATTCATGCTGTTTTTAGAGTAGCCTCTGCTAATATAGATTTTAAAAGGAAAACAAGTAGTAATTTTCTAGAGCAGTGTTAGCTTTTCCTCCAAACATCCAAATGTATACATCAGTAAATTAAATGAGATAATGTTCAACATAATAATACAAAAATATATTAAATAATAATACAATTAAGCACTAAACAAATTGTCTAAGAATAAAAACAAAAATAGTAAAAATCGTACAGCAATTCCTTTTTGTGGGAAAAGCCTACATGGCCATATTGCCTGTGCGTTGGAGGGAGTCGTGTTCAATATAAGTCAAACTTGAACACCAAGGTATGTACAATCTTCACATATTTTTTACAGAATGCCTTACTGCAGCCTAGCTACACTCACTTGGCAAAATATTATTTATTATGGGGTGAACTGACTTTATTGTATGAAAGAAGACTTATTTTTTCCCATAAGAATAACATTGGCATTCATTTAGTTTAATAATTTATTTAAAACAGCTGATACACAAAAACATAAACTTGACACAAATTTGTTACAAATGTAATTAATTATTGTATTATTTTTTATTTGTTGACAAATTAGTTTAATTTAAATTGTTTTTAGTTGTACGAAAATAATTCTTTCTGAATTTTGTGTAACTGAAGTTAATTTATACGTAGTAATTCCCTGGAAGAGTGGTTTCATCATTTTCATTTTTTAATGACTGAGATTCTTTTTTCTTGCCTTTTTTCAAGACAAGTTGAAGGTGTGAATGTAGTCGTAGATGGTGAGGATGTTCCTCTAAGTGTGATCTGGGGGATGGTGCATGCCTATTTTACTCCCTGTCTTATATATTGAACACGGTTTAGCTATTGTAAATTACGTGTCGATGAACTAGCAGGTTCAAACAGTTCACTATGAACCGGGTAAGCCAACAAAACTCCAATTAATTACAATAGATATTCTTAAAGTCCAAATGTGAGACTTACGGTAATTTTTGTGAGCTCAAGGCAGCGGAAGACATTCCCCCTTTAAGTTTGAAATATATCGTGAAGGCAAACTTCTGGCCAAGTATAGAGAGAATGAAAGGGATAAATGACGTCTCCGGTTCAGGGAAAACAATTTGAAGGCCATTTCGACGTCTTATTGTGACATCAACATCTCCTTCACCTATGAGAACATATCCACCGAGAAGCTCCGATGATCCTATATACTGTCAATCATCCTGTTCATTCTACACCCATCCTACAATTCTTCAAGCTTCTCAGTCGAGCTCTGTTATGACTATTTTTTATGTGTCTGTTACAATTAAAATTTCTCTTACAAAAAATATGAGAGTTCATCTTAGAGGTGATGAAACTGCTGGAAACATTTCTGATCTACTTTTGAGTATAGGTGATTGTAAATATTCCGAATCTGGAGGAAAGGTCACTTTACCCTCAGAATTAAAGAAATTATATACTCTAGATATATACTTATATCTAGGTAATTACTCTAAAGGAATTAATAGACAGATATATACTAAATTAAGCATAAATCAACTGAGTGGCTTTGTGAAAAAGCAATATTGATCCCAAAAAATGGGACAGTTGTAAAAATTAATAATATTTTACTAAACTCTTTTCAAGAAACAAAAGTTGAATACCTATTGATAGATTCGATTGTACAAGTAGATGATGCTCCACAATTTCCAACTGGATCTATGCACACTATCAGTCCACCTGGGTTTCCACCACATAAACTCACTTTAAAAAATTTAAACTCTGTCATGCTTCTCACAATCCTTTTTCTACAACAATTATGCAATGGAACACGTTCACAAGTAACTGCTCTCTAGAAAAATGTTATTGAAGCAACTATTATTACTAGCAGTACTATTGGAGAATCTGTATTTATTCCTAGAATCCAAATAATTGCTACAGACTATTCCATTTCAATTCAAAAGAGTACAGTTTCCTATTAATTTGTGTTTTGCAATGACTGTTAATAAGTCTCAAGGACAATCCTTAAAATTTGCAGGCAGAGATTTCTGAGAAGTCTGTTTTCCCACAGGCATTTTTAAGTAGCCTGTTCTAGAGTAAGCAGTCCATCAATTTTAGTTACTTTAACACCAAAAGGAAAGACAAAATAACATAGTTTATTAAACAAGTTTTTCGATAATTTCCACATTAAATTGTTAGATGTGCATAGATAATATGATGGTTAATTCTTGTATTGCAAATGTAATTTGAAATAAAAAATAATGTTGTTTTTCTGAATCACTTTTGATTAATGTATTATAGGTTAATTACCTTCAATCTGCCAGTGATCCCGTAAATCCTCGTGGATTACGAGTTCCGACTTTCATCCCATCATCATCAGATTCTTAAATAAATATATTTGATGTTCAGTTTTTTTTTTTTTAATTTAACAAGACCATCAAGAATAAATTAAAAAATGTTCCAAGTTTATTAAGGATCTGATGCTGGAATAAAAGCCGAATCAGGTAATACGTGAGGATCGCTGGCAGATTGAAAGCAATTAACCTATAATATATCAATGTGAATAAACATATATTACATAGTGAAGTTAAGATAGAATTTATTTATTTATTTTATTTTCATGCTCCAATACAGGTACTAGACCCAATTACATTGAGGCAGTTCATACATTTATACATTATTCTTTCTTGTGGGAGGTTTACAGCATAATCACCCAACTAAACCTATGTCTATATAAAGTCTTATCACTAGGCAACAAATATAAATTCTAACAATTAATCAAAACGAACAACGATATAAATATAATAAATAGTACGATGCGAAGAAAAAAAAGATGTGTGTATATATATATATATATATATATTATGTAAAACAATGATCTAGTCTTTTAAAAGCACATTTTACATTAAATATATGAAACGATAGAAGGCAAATAATAAAAATTTGTGCGAAAAATAAATTATTTAGTTGATGGGACTTTAAAAACATTAGACATTTATATTTAACCCGGGAGAGGTCGCGCTGTTAGATTTTTTCTAACAAAATAGGTCCTTGTATTAAGATTTTTTTAAATTCTTGTCAAAGACTATTGAGCGTCAATGTATTTGTAGTCGACTATATGTGACACATTTCTGGGGTATTTCCATGATGATTCATCGCAGGGAGGGGTGGGGGGAGGCCGTTGAAGGTCAGGCGCTCCAGTCTTTCAGTGAAATTCTAACACGCGACCAGATACGTTCAGCTGAGTGTTAGAAATTTTCTAACGGCGCGACCATTTTCGCTTCTTTTTTGTTTATATTTTTGAAATTTAAATATTGTAAATATAGTATTTATAGTGATATTTTATGTAGTGTTAGTGTTATTCAGTGTAATATATGTGTGTGTATATCTTTTAGTGTAAGAAATGACTGTAAATAATAACGATATCCACTGTGTGCGTGGAATGCAATATCCCAGTGGATGAACATTAAAAGTGATTCTGTATGAAAGCAATATGGGTCATTATTCATTTATAAACTGTATTTTGATTTTTAATAATAAAACTTGTCAAAGTAACTGTTAGTTTTTCATACCTGGTACTTTTTATATAATTATTAATTATATGTAAAAACTGTTATTTGATGAAAACTAATTAATATAAATGTAATTTGAAATATAACAAAAAAATATTTAAAAACTAACTACAGTAAAGTGTCCTAAATAAAGAACGTCAAGTGTTAGAATTTTTCTATACCCGCGACCAAATACGTATGACTAACAGGCGCGACCTCTCCCGGGTTAAAAGCCCTAACTGTATCCAGAAATATGTCTTATTTCGATCCCCGCTGAAAGCATCGATTTATAATCCCTCATCATCCGGAAAAGAGGCAAGGATGCATGAGCAACAGTGCGAACATTTGGCAGTAGGAATAGCTGTTTGTTCCTGGTACCAAAGTTTGGGACTCTGAAGCAGACACTCTCCAAGCCGGTCAGGTCATCCACCCGCCCCTTGACCTGGCTCCACAGGAAAACTTGACCCATCACCACTCTCCTTTGGCTTAATCTCTCAAACCCAAACATATTCAGCAGCTCGCTGTATGGAATTAAATAGGTGTATACATTAAAAGACTTATAAAAAAGATATCGTAAAAATCGTTTTTGGATACGCTCAACCTCATCTTCATAAGTTGTATAAAATGGATTCCACACAGGAGCCGCACATTCAAGTCTCGACCTGACCAAGGCTCTGTAAGTAAGATTGACGTTCTTAAACTTTTGTTTCCCTTGCCTAATAATTAACCCCATCATTCGGCTTGCACCAGTAATGCATTTACATATATGTACTGAAAACGATAATGTGCTATCCAAATAAACACCCAGATCTCTCACTAAATCCACTCTTGACAGAGCAACACCATTTAGATAATAATCATTATTAGTGCAAATCTTAGATCTAGTAAAAGTCATAACATACATTTTAATACATTAAAGTTCATTTTGTTGATTTCACTCCATTTATATACACTATCAAGATCTGCCTGCAGTCCAATAGCATCATTCTGATTGTATATTTGTTGAAACAGTTTTAAGTCGTCCGCAAAAAGTAAAGCTTTTACAGAATGCACATTCTCACACAAATCATTTATCATAATTGTAAATAAACATGGTCCCAAATTTAAGCCCTGAGGTACACCTCATTGCACTATAAAAGTTGACGACTTTCGCCTTTTGTAATATATAAACTGTTTCCTATTAACCAAATAAGATGTGAACAAGTGAATTAGACTATCAGACAAACCATAATAATGTAATTTTTTAAACAAAATCAGATGATCCACCCTATCAAAAGCCTTGGCCAGGTCGAGAAATATGGCGTCTGTCTGGGTCATTGAGTCCAAACCAGATGATATATAGTTAGTAAAAGACAACAAATTCGTGTTAACTGATCTATCCGGAATGAAACCGTGTTGACTGGGTGAAAGGTTTTTACTGAAGTGATGAAATAAAAATTTGTGTTAATTGACTCATAAATCTTAGCTGGTACTGATAAAATAGCAACAGGTCTGTAATTAACGACTTGAGATTCTTTACCAGATTTGAAAATAGGTGTTACCTTTGTAACTTTCCATCTTTCAGGAAAAATACCAGTTTTTAAACTTTAATTAAACATAAAAGTGAGGGGTTCAATTAAAAAATCTGCGCATCCTTTAAATAAATAGGTATTGTGGCAAAAAATCTGGCCCTGTGGTACATGTTGATTTGAGCTTTTTTATTGCAAGACACGTCCACCCGTGTGACCCGGGTCAGGGACAGGCAAGACAGGCCGGCAACGAGGGTTCTACTAACACCTTACTTGCAAGAGGTTCCTCAGTATAATTACTATAAACTGAACTAAAGTTTTGCTCAAAGGCACTAGCAATATCACTACAACTGTTTAGTTGCATCCCATTGTACTCCATTATTAACATATTATTCTTAACTGTTTTTTTTACTTTTTACAAATTGCCAAAACTTATTAGAGTTGATTGAATTTTGTCCTCAATGTCATGTATGTAATTAGAGAATGAAGCTTTAATATCTTTTTTCTTGTTTATTACGTAAAACTTAATCTTCTTAAACCTCTTAATTTTGTTACGTGACTTTTCTTTCAATTTTATATTTGATATTATTGTTTATGTAAACCAAAAGAGATACTTGCATGGTTTTGAATTCTTTTTAAGCAAGTTTTGTTAAGAACTATGTATATTTTATCATAAAAAATATCAAGTGCCTTATTTACATCTGTAACTGAGTATAATTCATCCCAATTAATTTTAGCTATATGGTGATAAAGTTGTAGGAAGTCTGTTTTATGAAAACTATAGCCACCTTCCGCACTTGCCCATGACCTACAAGATAAAGGAGTAGCGATAGCAAACCCCACCTCCAATGCCGGATGATAAGGATCCTCCCCCACTAATGGGTCCTGACAACGTGTGACATTAGTGCTATCAATATTTGTAATAACTAGATCTAAGGTTTTATCTTGATAGTTACAAATATTATTTCTTAACAATAAGTTTTGTTCATTCAAAAAAAAGTAAGCAATGATTTGCATAAATTATCACCCTTTTTTTATGTTTTATTTCATGAAACAATATACAAATATTGCATAGAAATCGTCAAGTTTGTAAATAAATTCATTAAGTTATATATAAAAAAAACATTCACTCAATACATAGTCACATTCATACTTGCAATAGTCAAATCATTCATTCGTTTGAACTAATCCACTCCAGCACCTACGTCAGTCAGCCAATCACTAGGTCTCCCATTGGTGTGCCAAAAACTCATCTGTGCTGTAAAACGCTTCCGATATCAAGACAGTTTTCAGACGAGTTATGAACGCCTTCAGCGTCGGGGCACTTTTAATTGCGTTCGGTAATTTGTTGACAAAACGAGCACCCGCCTGTGAGGGCAAGCGCTCGTAAGCTACCGTCCTGTGTCTTCCAGTTCGGTAGTTGTCCCTGCCTCTAGTTTCATAAGAGTGTATTTCTCTACCTCTTATGGGATCGCATTTTGATTTAAAGAATACGCACGTTTCTAAAATATACAGGCAGGGTAGTGTCAACATTTTTAGGTTTTTAAATGATGGCTTGCACGACTCCACTGCAGTTTGGCAATTATACGGACTGCTTTTTTTTGCAGAATGAACAGTCTGGAAAAGATAACATTTGCGCAACCACCCCACAGTGCCAGTCTATATGACAAGTGAGAGTAGATTACTCCATAATATGCCGTCAACAGTATCTGGATCGGGCAATATTTAGAAAGTTGCCTCAAAACTTATATGCCTGAGGATACTTTGGAGCATATACTGTCTACATGGCAATCCCAATTCAACCCCTGATCAAGGTGTATACTGAGGAATTTTGCCGAGTAGACTTCTTCGATCTCAGTCTCCCCCACCATTACTGTTGGACTATGATCTGAGTCGCTTTGGCGCAGAAGGAACTGCATGAATTGACATGCAGTTCCTTCTGTCGATTCAAGTATGATCGATTCTATCAAACTTGCCATTGATAGATCATAAAACATTCTGTATATTTGTAAATTGAAATATCCTAAAATGATATTACAATTATTAGTTAAATGTATTTGGTGTAAGCTGTCAAAGAATGTCTGATATGTGGCAAAGTGTGACCTTGGACGAATTTAAACAACACATATGTATAATGACCCACCTTTACTGTTTGGTATTTTTACCCACACACATTCAATTCCTCCCGTATTTATATCTAGTTTTTCTACTCGGGTGCAAACGATGTCACTTGCCACCGCCAACAATACCCCACCACCAATCGACAACCCTGATGCTTCCAGCGTTCGATCATTTCGAAATACATTGTATGTTTCCGGAAATAACTCCGATGTATTTATACGAATTCAGAAAAGTTTCAGTCAATGCTAATATTTTATAATTATCTGCTAATATATTACTAAAAAATAAATTGGTTTTTGTTCTCAAGCCTCTTACATTTTGATAATAAATATTATACATGAAACATTTTAATTTTGTTACAATTAACTAGGCAAATAAATGGCATAAACACTAGTAGACAGCTTAGAAATGAAAAACTAGAGTCATTAGATATATAATTTGCGTACGATGCGTACTTCATTTGAAAATAAATATTAAAATAAATTATGGCAAGCATATAATCATCGATAGGCCTAAATTATACAATAAATACCATGCATGCTTGTACAGAGAACTTCATATATATTTATATATTGATGTTGGTTACTTTATATATTCAAATTATTAAATTTTCAATCAAAACCAATTAATTAAAATTTTAACTGTGTTGCCTGATGATGCCAGCTTTGCGGGTGAAAGGCCTAGTTGAAATTAAAATTTATTGGTTTTTATTGAAATTTTAATAATTTAAATATACGAGGCGTGTTTTTAAAGTAAGTACCGTTTTTAAATTACGCCGCCGCAGCGCTGCAGTCGCCGTTTAGCGCATGCGCGCCGTGTAGCCACATCTGTTGGGAAGCCACAGACGCCATTACGGAACCATCTGATCGAGTCTACATCTGTTTGCGTAATTTTAAAATGACTCCACCTATTGAGAATCCCGCCGACTGTGAAGTGCGTGCTGTAATACGGTTTCTCTGTGCTCAAGGCTTCAAAGCAGTTGACATTCATCACCAAATCACTGAAGTATGGTGAAAACATTAAGAGTGATGGAACGGTTCGGAAATGGGTTAGGGCCTTTAAAGATGGCCGTACAAACTTTCATGCTGAGGAACGAAGTGACATCATCGGTACAAACGATCATCGGTAATGACTGAAGGTCGCCCACTTCGTTCCTCAGCATGAAAGTTTGTACGGCCATCTTTAAAGGCCCTAACCCATTTCCGAACCATTCCATCACTCATAATGTTTTCACACCATACACTTTGGTGATGAATGTCAACTGCTTTGAAGCCTTGAGCACAGAGAAACCGTATTACAGCACGCACTTCACAGTCGGCGGGATTCTCAATATGTGGAGTCATTTTAAAATCACGCAAACAGATGTAGACTCGATCAGATGGTTCCGTAATGGCGTCTGTGGCTTCCCAACAGATGTGGCTACACGGCGCGCATGCGCTAAACGGCGACCGCAGCGCTGCGGCGGCGTAATTTAAAAACGGTACTTACTTTAAAAACACGCCTCGTATATTACATACTCTTAACAATTATTATAATTTACACTTTTAGGATAGACGATAAAAATTTATAAAAAATAAATATGCATATCTTTTGCTTCTTACACAACTTTTTGACCTAAGTTCATAAACTAAAATGCTTTTATGTTTACAAATACATATAATTAAGAAAATTATAAATTTCATACATTTTGTATACAATCTGAAATTTTGCGGGTGATGTCGAAACGGGTGTGCTAGTATAATATAAATAATGAACCGTGAGCCAAACAAAACAGATTAGTAAGCCTACAATAATGATTATTTACACTTTTTAAATCTTTTTTTAGTGTAACTGTTACATAAATCTGTGTGCTGTTGGCTGCTCAGCATAAATGCCAACTCAGAAACTATTAGGACACTAGTAAACACAGATTGATCTAATACTTAAATAAATAATCAAGTATGCCAATTTCAAACACAGTTTTGGTTTTTCACTGTTTTTTCTGTTGTGATAAAATGTTTCCAATTTCACATACAATTTCGGACCATGTCATTCTAAAAACGAGTTTTTATGTTTAGAAGTAGATTGTGGTTAAAATTGAATAAGTAATGATTTTAAGATTTAATAAATCTAGTGGTTGTTGTGTTTTAGAATCCGAAGATGAAGCTTCTCAAGGAAGCAAAGTTCCACAGATAAA
Source organism: Stictocephala bisonia (assembly GCA_035578905.1). NCBI lineage: Eukaryota > Metazoa > Arthropoda > Insecta > Hemiptera > Membracidae > Stictocephala > Stictocephala bisonia. The sequence goes on along the minus strand of JAQJVL010000027.1, from coordinate 481,802 downwards.
TGGAAAAATTTCTCAAAAAACATCACCTCAGTTTGGACAGAAGAAAATAATTGTAAAAGAAACTAAAGGGTAAGTAATATTCAGTCAATTTAAGACCAGTTTTACAATTTTGTTGTATTTTACCGTTTTATAGTTGTTGATGAAATAGAATATATCTTGATGCTTGTACTTTTTTGTACTTTGCATTATTTATATGTAGGATTGTTATTATTATGATTTTGAAGTGTTAGTGCTTTTATATAAATATAATACAATGTAAATTTGTCGTAGGACTTGTTGAACAATGCCTAAAACTAATTTCCTTTTATGCAGTCACTTCCACTAAAATTTACTAAAATAGATTGTACATGAACTACACTACGCTTTCATTTCATTTCAAATCACTAAACTTATTATGGTGAATACGAGCGGTTGCAAGAGGATTGTAAACAAATAAAGATGGCTAAATGTAAACTGACGGCTGCTCTTCTTCATCTTTGTCACGTGATCATTGCCAACTGACAGCACGAAATTTCCTCGAGACGGTACCAACCGACGCAAGAACTCTCTAGCTTTCTACCCAATTTTTTATTTGTTTATATCACAATAAATAATTTATTTATTACAACTTTTTACAACAACACGTAACGTGCCATTACTGGCCCTTAAAAAAACATGCAAACAAGGGTATACAAAAACATTATTGGTAAAACATCCAAAGCACTTACAACATTGCAATTTGTTTTGTTGGCTAGAGTATTTTATTCTCTGCAGACTGACAGTGGGTACACCTGATTCTAACTATTGGTTATTGTTCAGTTATGCGACAAACATCTGCCGTTGTGCCCACTCCCAACTCACGCTGATGGAAATAACATTGTTTATAATTAAATTGTACATATTTGCTGCATTTAAAGTGTTGAATTAGATTGAAAATTATAAACTTCCAAACTTGAACAAAATAATCAAGAGTACAGATTTTATGTCTAATCCCAAAAAAAAAAAAAATGTTACTTAACAAACAACAATAACAATGTATCGCTTATGATGAAAAAATTCTATATAGAACACATGCCTGTATGTAGCAAACATTCCTAGTAGGCTTATCATTCTAGAATTTCACTATTATTATTAGGAGGGTTAAGTCTGATGTTAGGAACTTTGGTCTCTTGTATAAAATGTTTTTCTGTCTCAAAGCATAATTTCATAAGAAGGGTTTAATTTTCAAAAAGATATCTACTAAGAGTAGATTCAGATGATGATTCTTTCTTTACAGTCAGTGCCTTTGAAGGTGGGGCTACAGATTTTTTAGTTTGAAGTTTATTGTTAATTTGTTTTTGTGGGTTGTACAAAATATTGATCCATATTTTTTACAGTATCAATAATTTTGTTTGTTATAACAAGGGAATAATTTTGTTTGTTAAAAACAAAGGAATATCACATTCTGTGATGATAAGTAATCTCCCTGAAAATCAATGAAGGAGAGAATACTGTTTTAAGACGGGACTGAGATTGTGACTGTTAAAATTAGTTTTTGGCACACTTGTAAAACACTACTGAATATTTTCAATTAATTTATACCAAAGCTTAGACTGTGCATGGCTCACATTTTTGGACAATAATAATTAAAAACAACAGTATTTCAAATTCAACGAATTAAAACATTGAATCAAAAAGATCACTATCATTGGACTATATATTGAACTGACAAGTTTGCTGTGTGTAAAGTATTATTTATTTGTTATATTATTTTTGTTATTATCCATTTGAAGTGATCCAGGGTGTGTTGCTTGACTATTTTTAAATTTGATGAAACTTGCCAGGTTGTTTCTCTCATATCTCAAGATTTTAAAACCATCAAAAAGAATTTTTTTTTCTTTGGTGGTTCACCTTTGGTGGCCATTTTGGATTTGCTGCGCACACCCCTTTTCGCTAATGTAAGGGTTTACAAGAATGGCCGTAACTGATTAAGTATTTGTCTTAGAAGAATGAAACAAAAACCATTTTGTTTATAAACTAACAATGTAAAATAAAGGTCCAGTACCTTATTTACCTATCTCTAGTATTTCTTTTTGAAAATCCTGACAAATACAATAAAGCAATCAACAAAATGTCACTTTTTGTAATTTTTTTTCAAAGACAAGGGTAGTGAAATGCAATGTGATTTATTTTTGTCTTTGAAGATAAATGTTCGTAGTATTACCATAAATAATATGAACTGTTATATACTAACCCTACAGTTTTTATAAATTTTTCAAAAGTGAAATTTTTGAAAAATTAGCAATTTTGGCTATTAATAACTCTGATGGGGTTGGTGATATAAAACTAAAATTTACATAAAAGGAAGGTCTCATTTATATGTACCTACGAAATAAATACATTCTTGTATATCGTACTGGGTTAAAAGTTACAAATTTTTTAAAATGACTAAAAATCCGGTAAAAGCGAGATTTTTGCTGATTTTGTTTGCTCTATAATTGCTACAAAATGTTTGATTTTGCACTTTATTGGAGTACATTGTTTATGTCTCTACATTTTTTAAGTGTGACCTTATAAATAAATCCTATATATATATATATATTCATATGTATTTTGTTTTTAATTGACTGTGTGGTGGTAATTGCTTAACTTTAAACAATCACGAACAATTGGCCCAACTAAAGTTCAGTCTACAATTATTTTTTAGTTTTCATGACTTGTGATTAATATTACCCTTGTAGGCTATAAATAATAAGAAGCTAGCCAGTTATTGAAAACTAATATGATTTATTACAATTGATTAATAATACCTATATAATTCCAATTCATAAAAAAGATGATAAACACAATATTATTAACTACCGGCCGGTTTCCATTCTACCAATATTTTCAAAAATATATGAAAAATCAGTACATTTACAATTTACAAATTTCTTAGAAATTTTTAATTTATTGGACGACGGTCAGCATGGTTTTCGGCAAGGAAGATCAGTAGTTAGTGCTGCTGTGTCATTCATTGAAACGATCATAGAATCAATAGACAAAGAAAAGCATACAATTGGCATTTTTATGGATATATCTAAATCTTTTGACAGTGTCAATAGAGAAATTAGATACTCTTGGAGTTGCAAGAAATGCCCGTAACTGGTTCGCGTCCTACCTCACCAATAGAACTCAATATGTAGAGATTACAAATTTAACAAAAAACAACAAAATCATTAAAACTGCATCATACACTAAAGTTCTCCGGTTTGGTGTTCCCCAAGGTTCTATTTTTGGACCATTACTCTTTCTTTGTTACTTAGTGGGTATAGACAAGTCATCATCATACCAAAAAAGTAATAGTGACCTCTATATGTATGATGATAATGCAAACTTGGTGGTTTCATCAAAATCACCAGAGGAAACGGAAATCTACACCTACATTGAATTGGAAAATATAGACAATTATTTAAAGAAGCATAATTTACTTCTAAACATACAAAAAACTAAGTTTATTAATTTTAAAACTCCCCAAAATAGACTATTAACTGATCCCTCACTAGCTTATAATACTCAACAAATTGAAAATAAGAATAATACAAATTTTTTGGGACTAAAGATAGATGAACATCTAAATTGGGAGGAACATGTTCATAATATATTAAACAAAATAAATTCTGGAATGTATGCGTTATCAAGAATGAAATATTATTGCGATCTTAACACCTTAAAAATTATTTACTTTGCTCATATTCATTCACATATATCATTTGGTATCGCACTTTATGGCTCAACTAGGAAAATAAATTTAGACAAAATTTTAAAACAGCAGAAAAAGGCAATCAGAATTATGTTAAACTTAAAATATGATGATTCAGCAAAAGTACATTTTAAGAATTTAAAAATATTCACTCTCTATGGTCAATATATCTTTGAGACTATTTTAATTGCGCGAAATGAACAATCAAATGTTAATTCTGATATAGTTGTAAACCCATATAATACAAGGGGAAGAAATGAAATCGTGCAGGCACATAGGCTCAAGTTTTTTGAAAAAACCTACATTTATGGGGAGAAAGTTTTTGAAATATATTCCACTCAATATAAAATCAGAAAGTGGGTCAAAATTTAATAAAATGTTGAAAGAATACTTAATTAGCAAATCTTTGTATTCAGTTGAGGAACTTTCGACCTCCCTCTAGCACACTTCAATCTCTTTTATTAAATAGACTATGCAATTTGTGAAAGTAAATGTATATATGTACATAATTCTTATTTTCTTTTTGTTTTATTATTTTCTTATGTAACTTCTAATTTTAGGAAATGAAGAACAATGGGTTTACACTTTAATTTAGGTAAATTAAGTGTTCTTTTTACCTTGTTAGATTAGAAATTTTGACGCTATTTGTACCACTTGTACATGAAGATAAATAAAAAGATTTGACTATGACTACGACTATATAACTCCTTGTAAGCCGAATCACATTGAAAGAACAAATAATAAAAATAAAAGTAAATAGGTACATATTTATTTACAAGAATTACTTTGATTTTCATACAGTACTTACAATTATAAGAGTTACTTTGAAGATACATGATTAACCAACAGCATTGATATTTCTTCTGATAGTTCCTTTGAAATGATGTGTGAACGGCCAGTAACTGTTGTAAGTTCTAAAGGAGTCAATTTCCTTAAAACATTGCTGATTGGCACCCACACTGTGTCATCTTGAGACTTCTTGAATGATGTGCGTGGTCCAGATGGGTGATAGGAATGAACTAGCACATCATCATTATCATTACTTATGTCCATCACCTCACCTATCCAGCACTCATTGTCGTAGACACAAGCGATTGAGTCACTTCTTTCAATTGAAAGGGGAACACTGCTTGAAACAGGGTGATCTTGATAAACCAAGGATTCAGAAGTGAAATAGCACCTGCAAATACCTTCTGATAAGGGAATGTACTTGTGATAGCCCCTAGTTCCAACTATTCTTTTGCAGCAACCAAATCGGCTTCTCAAAGTTTCTGAAATTTTGACTATTTCATCTGATTTAATCAAAAAAAAAAAACCTTGTTCTTCAATTTCTCATTACAAAATAAAAACATATCATCAACGGACATTATTTGATTGTTCAGGGGTCTCTGTAAGCTTGCTTTAGCTACTTCTCGTTTGGTGGTTCCACCAACGCCATCGCATGCATTTTTTCCGTGGAAAGATCCAAAGAAGTGCCATTCTGCGTCGAGGCCAAAGTCTTTCTGATGACTACAAACATTTACAAAATTTTTTTGTTTTTGTACCGACTTGCTGCTCCATCAGTAAAATACATTAATTTTTTTTATTTGTGGATGTTCTTCTTTTATGGGATTTGTCAAAATTTGTTGGAAACAATAAAACACTGCTGTGTCGTGCTTCAAATGATCGCTTAAAATACATAAACATTTGTGCTGTATTTTGTTATTTTCCTTAAAGTACAACACAAAAGGATGAAATGTAGCTTGCTTATTAACCCAATGAAAACTTTGCATTTCATCCTGCATTACAAATGAAAAGTTTTCAGCGAAGTCAGCTAACACCAAACACTCATCTTCTGTGAGCTCTGTTTTTTCTTTCTAAAAAAAATGGGCTTGAGATTTTGAAACAAAGTGGTGAGTTTTCAGTTTTTCAAGTTTTTCTGTCAAAGATTCAAAAAACTCATCTTTGGTCTTGAGAACGGTGATCATTTCAGCTCTATCTGCTGTAACCCACTGTTTATATACTATAGTGTCTGGCAACATAGAGCACTCTTCAGACAAGTTGATCATGTCCATAAAAGCTTGTTTGCCTGGGCACTCGGTACACTCATTCATTATACACTTGTATTTTTCCTTATCACAAACCATTATATCAAGTAGGTCTTTATAATCAATGTTTAGTTTTGCACCATCAAGCATGAGTTTCACGTTCTGATGGTGAGGACAAACGCAAACTGTATGGGTCCCTGATGCACCAGCCAGGATGCACCATTTTGGCCGAATTTCACAAAACTTTGATCTTCCGATCTTCTCCTCAGGGTATTCACTTTTAAACAAAGAATATAGTTCGTTCAAATTTACAAGAACAAGGCGCTTTTGCTTTGTCACTTTGACACCATCAATGTGAACGCTCACACAATCATTTTTCCAGGACAGATTCGGCTGTTGCTTTCATTTTCATAAAATTCAATAACTTTGTTATTAGTATCCATACTTATCCCAGCTTTAGTTCTGTTCCCTAAATCAGGCAAAATACCTTGCTCATTAACTAATTCCTTAGATAATCGTACTAACCGCTCTGTCATTGAACTCAGATGCAATTTTTGCTCTAGACCACGATGAAGGGAGTAAACTAATAATTTTAATCTTGTCTTCTTTTGAAGCAAGGACACATTTTGCTTTTAATTTTTGAATAAGTTCATCATATTCATCTTTAGAGTTTTGAGAGGTGGTTGTAGGTTCGTCTAATTTTGACTCAAAACATAATTCAAGATTTCTTTTAATTTTTTCAGACACTTTTTCAACTTTAGATTTAAGGCCTGCAGGCCTTCGCTCTGCGCTTAATTTTCTTAATTTTGATGCTGGTGATACACCCAACATTGAACAGGCAGCATCTAACATTTCAATATTCTCATATGATGCAATGTACATCTGTTGGTCTTCACATTCATTTGATTTATCTTCCTGTTCATAAAAAATAGCTTGACAACAGTTAACACACAATGACTTTCCTGGAACTAGTTTAAAGTTACTATTACTTTTACTAAGGACTTGATCAAAAGTTATCTCACGCAAGTTCTTTTTCACTGTTTTTTTTATGTTTTTTAAAGGATCACAACAGGACTGTCCAAATAAATGATTAAATTTGAGCAAATATTTTTTTTCGTGGTACTTAAATATTGTTGTGACATCTGAATTTATACGTAATAAAGAAAGTTGTTGGTCCTTGGCACAGAACTCACTTATATTTATTAAATCCTTTGGGACTGTTCCATACACTGTTTTATGACACTCACACATTCCATTCACATGTTTTCCAATAGAACACTGTTCTTCCATGTTAAAACTTTTCACAGAACTTTCACAAAATTAAAAATCTACATAAACTTGTGTCAGTATAAAAAATTAATTGAAAAAAAATATTCAAAATTAAATTTGTTTAGACTTGAAACTTTGAAACACAATACTGTATACAATTAACCATGTGAACAAATCAGAGGCTCCTAACAGACTGAGCCAGTGATCAAGTATCAAAGTGTGCAGTAAACAACATGCAGTTGCACGAAAGTTTCATGTTCAGACATGTCTCCAAGGCTGTCATAACAAAGACATCTAAGCATATATTGCACAACTTGTTTTTATAAATATTATTTTATTAATTTAAACTGTTTTTATATGCTTGCATCATATTTATATAATTTTAAAAGCTCATTTGCATATTTTGTTGTGCACTAAAATATTTCGCTTTTACCGGATTTTTAGTCATTTTAAAAAATTTGTAACTTTTTACCCAGTACTTTATACAAGAATGTTTTTTATTTCCTAGGTACATATACATGAGACCTTCCTTTTATGTAAATTTTAGTTTTATATCACCAACCCCATCAGAGTTATTAATAGCCAAAATTGCTAATTTTTCAAAAATTTCACTTTTGAAAAATTTATAAAAACTGTAGGGTTAGTATATAACAGTTCATATTATTTATGGTAATACTACAAACATATATCTTCAAAGACAAAAATAAATCACATTGCATTTCACTACCCTTGTCTTTGAAAAAAAATTACAAAAAGTGACATTTTGTTAATTGCTTTATTGTATTTGTCTTAGGATTTTCAAAAAGAAATACTAGAGATAGGTAAATAAGCTACTGGACCTTTATTTTACATTGTTAGTTTATAGACAAAATGGTTTTTGTTTCATTCTTCTAAGACAAATACTTAAATCAGTTACGGCCATTCTTGTAAACCCTTACATTAGCAAAAATGGGCGTGCGCAGCAAATCCAAAATGGCCGCCAAAAGTGAACCACCAAAGAAAATGGTTTTTAAGTCTTGAGATATGTGAGAAACAACCTGGCAAGTTTCATCAAATTTAACCCTTTCAGTGCCGCGACATTTTTGGATGGATGTTTCAAAAGTGCCAGTCATTTTGCATATGGTGTATCCAAAAGTGCCAGAGCATTTTTACTTAATTTGCAAGGGTTTCGGAGAAATGCTCTAGCTCGCTTAGTTTTTAAGATAACATAATAATTTATATACCAATGTAATGGAAAATAACTAAGGAATAACATGCATTATAGATAAATAAATAAAAGTGCATGCAAAAAATTTCAAAAAATAAAAACACTTACCAAAAAAAACTTTCAAAAATTTTTCACTTTGGTGGAATTTTTTCCATATTAAAAAAATAGTTGAGAATTAATGTTTTATATTGTTTAATTCACAATTTAATTCTCTATTTGTAGGTAAAAATTCAGAGTTATTACTTCACTTACAACAAAATTATTGAATATTTACAAAAACTATACACCTCGACGTTGAGTGTTAGCTAAGCCTGATTTATTACTAGGTCCAGGCCTACCTATATCATTCTAAGGGTTGTAGTCTGGATCCGAATCGGTGTCGTCTCCAAATGTTTCACTGCTAGCACTATCACTATTGTCATTTATTGACACGTCAGTATCACTGTCAGTATCGTTCACAATTCTCTGTAAAGTTCTGTCACTCAATGGTGACCTTGATCGATTCATAATAATAAAATAATTAAATATATTACTTCTAAAGCACTACTTATAAACATAAAACACTTGCACATAACCACAACTCAATATACAATCCAAACAAGATAAATAAACAGCTGAGTGGGTCAACATTCGGCGGGAATGCAGTCGGCCAGCTGACGGCGGGAGACTTCGTGCCAGCTAACAGACTGTGGAAGTAAAACTGTTATAATAAAAGTTTATATTCGTTTTACTGACGTAAACTATTTTTTTTTTTTATAAAAGAACAGTTTATTATGAGTAGACTTATATGAAATATACGCAAAAATATGCATTTTCAAATTAATTGCAAATTTATTTGTAAACGTCCGGCTTAACCGGACGTTTACACTTCTGTAACAACTAATGACGTCCGGCTTAACCGGACGTTTACACTTCTGTAACACCTATCAACGTCCGGTTTAAGAGGACGTCGGCACTGAAAGGGTTAAAAATAGTCAAGCAACCAATTTATTTTTTTCTGGATCACTTCAAATGGAATGACCCTTATATAATGTAACATTACAATTAGATATTTTATAATTTCAGTTTATAATCATAATTATGTATTGCTTTTGACAATTTTTTTAATTGCATAATCTAACAAAATAGATTAAAAAGTATATATAACTTACTTACTTACTTACTCCTGTGGCCATTGGAAACCTAGGTGGTTTTTGGCCTCGCAAACCATGTGCCTCCAAGCTCTTCTATCCTCTGCCAGCTCCAAATCTGCTCCCATTCTTCTCAGGTCCTTCGTCACCTCATCAACTCATCGCATCCTTGGTCTTCCTAAGTATATATAAACTTATTATAAATAAATTATAAAATAAATACGAATATGAACAGTTAACCATTCATATAATTGTATTGAACTAGCAAGTTGAGACCACCGTTTCTTATTTTTTACAATATCATTAATGTTTGCTACACATTAAAAAAAATACAAGAATATTTTGTCACATTCTGTGATGATAAGTAATCTCCCTGAAAATCAATGAAGGCGAGAATACTGTTTCAAGACGGGACTGAGATTGTGACTGTTAAAATTAGGTTTTGGCACACTTAAGTAAAACACAACTGAAGATTTTCAATTAATTTATACCAAAGCTTACTATTTTAAGACAAATTCCACTCAAAGGACTTTATTAAACTAGCAAGTTTGCTGTGAGCATTGTTACATATTTTTTACAGTATCAATAATTTTGTTTGTATACATTTAAAAACAAAGGAATATTTTGACACATTCTGTGATGATAAGTAATCTCCCTTAAACTCTATGAAGGAGAGAAAACTGTTTCAAGACGGGACTGAGTATGTGATTGTTAGATTTGTTGTAGTTTACTTTTTATTTCTAATGTAAAATTTAAAAAAGTTTCCATTTCATTTTAAGGAAGCCAAGCAGTTCAGATGATTCCAGTAGTGAAGAGGAATCAACTCCAAAACCAGTCAAAGGAACACAAGTTGCACCTTCAAAACCTCCAGTGAAAAGTACGACTGTTGCTAAGGCAGGAATTACAAAACCTTCCAGTAGTAGCGATGATGATAGTGATTCTGACAACCCACCTGCAAAACAAATTAACAATAAACTTCAAACTAAAAAATCTGTAGCCCCACCTTCAAAGGCACTGACTGTAAAGAAAGAATCATCATCTGAAGAGGAGGATGATGATGATGACGAACAACCAAAACAACAACCACAAAAGACAAAACCTCAACAGAAACCATTAGTAAAACCAAATCAAGTGAAGAGTAATCAACAGAAAGATGATAGCAGTGATGACAGTGATTCTGAAGAAGAAGAAAAGCCTGCCATAAATAATGTGCAAACAAAGCAAATCACCACTAAGACCAAGCAACCAGTAAAACAAGATGACAGCAGTAGTGAAGAGAGTTCAGACGAAGATGACAAACCACTTCCAAAACAACAAGGCAAAACAGTTGTTCCAGCAAAGGTATGTATATATATTTTTGGTAAAAATACAAAGTATGCAAAATTGTAAATGCTTAATTTGTAAATGTTTTGGTGGAAATCTATATGTAGCATTTGTTAGTTTATTAATTAATTTTAAGTTAGGTTAAAGGGCACTAGGCCAGGAATTAGTATATTGGAGATATAGGACATCAGCAAATTTACCTTAGAAGACAAGTTCACTAACACCAGAGTAGTAATAGTTAACATACACAAAATCTCACAAATTTTCAATGTCACTCGCATTTTCTTCAGGTGAGTAGAGGAAAATAATGCTACTCACCTGAAGAAAATGCCAGTGGCATTGAAAATTTGTGAGATTATGTGTTTATTTTGTGTGTTACTACTACTCTGGTGGTAGTGAGCTTTGAATTATTTATGCTGTTTTCTAATTCTGGTCTAATAGGTAAAAATATGTTATTAAAATTAACAGATGGCTGAGAAATGCAGTAATCTTTTTTTAATGCCATGAATGCACTTTCAATTTTATTTCTTTTTTTTCTACGATTTTTTTTTATTCAGGGTGAGACAGACCACTCTGTATAAAGAATCACCCTGCAGTATGTATAGTGGGTGAACGGTTAGGTCTAAAGCCATAAAACAAAATTATTTCCCAATAAATAGCATATGGCGAGTCCATTACAAATATTTTCATCGAAATTATGTATAGCATCATCCAAAACTAATGGTCATGGGTTCAAATCTCAACATTTTTAAATGCGAACGTATGGCAAGTAATACAGCATTTTAAAGATCTTGTTGAAAAAAAAACTTTGGCTTAAACAGAATTCACATATTTTAATGCGTTTCAAAATGGCGGCCGTATTTGTGGAAAATATTGAAATTTACTGAATACACTCTAATCTTTTTACGATTTGAGTTGTTTATTTCAATTTCTCACCCTCCAAAAAATCAGCTTCATTTAGATATGCCATATAACTACATTTATGCATATTTTGATCTTGGTTACTTACTCAAATTTTGGAATTAAAAATTCCCATAAGTAAGAATTTTTAAATAGCAACATACATTATGCTGTATGTCGTTTAAATCGTTGAGATAAACACTTTTTGTATTTGTCACTTTTTTGTACCTCCAATGATTTTTTTGAGAAATAAGCAAAAACTTGTTTTTAATCTAATCTCCTCTGTTTTACGTTGGTTTATACACTGATCTTCATAATTAAATGTCCGGATTTCAATTTTGAAGTATTTGTGACATAAGTTATTAGAATTAAAATTTATACAAATCTAGTGGCTAGTGTTGTTGGACCAATAATTCTATTTAATTTAATTTTAACCAAGGTTCCAGTACCCGAAACCATTGAAATAATTAAGGAAATTCTTAAAAACGATTTAGCGGAGCTAGCTGAACTATGCCTCTCATCTATTAATTTCTTCTTCAAAGGGAAGTTCTAGAACAAACTGAAGGGGCAGCTATGGGATCACCTCTATCACCAGTTGCAGCTAATCTATATATATATAAATATTTGAAAAGAAGGTGCTGGAAACGTCAAATTTGAAACCTAAGGCATGGTATCGATAAGTAGATGATGTATGGGCTGTGTGGCCTCATAGTAGCGAGAGATTGGATGATTTTTGCACCATATTTGTACTATTCACCTTAATATTAAGTAAACAATGGAAATTGAGAATCATGGAATTTCAAGTGTGACGTTAACTTGTACTGTTAAATTTACTATACAATTATAATTTTAATATTCTGAGGTGTTATTTATTCCTGAGATCCGATTATAAAAAAGGATACATAAAAAACCAACCGATTACAGTTGTCTTACAAACATCATTAAAATAAGATATCTTAGACTGAAGCATTCGCTAAGAAAACTATCATTAATATATTTTTTAGCAAAAATAATTACAAAAAGTGTAAAAAGTAGCATATATGCGTTTGTATATACAGGTTATTCAAAAAGTCCGAAATCCCCTTAATATTTTACAATATAATATTAATAAACACAGAACAATGAAACTCTAGGATTACGTCCTCACTGTGGTTACTGACTTTTTGGTCATCTCAACTGTCGTTTTTCACTTTGGTGGGACGTCCTGTGGATAAAGTCTACAAAATCTTACATGTAAGCATATTTTAAAGGTCATTGTTAAAGAAAACACATTGCCGCAACCCTGACTGAAAATGGAATAGTTGTTTGGAAATAGCAGCCTCTCGAAGTTCCAGTGAGGTCAAACTTTTAGAGGCTGTTATTTCCAAACAATTATACGTTTTTCATTCGGGGTTGCAGCAATGTGTTTCTCTAACAATGACCTTTAAAATAAGGCATAACTGCCTATGCTTACATTTAAAAATTTTCATATTTTCTCCATAGGACATCCCCCCAAAGCGAAAAAGGACAGTTAAAACGACCAAAAAGTCAGAACTACAGTGAATACGTAATCCTAGACTTTAATTTTTTTGCGTTGATAATAAAATAAATATTTTTTAACACACTGTATGTAGTGTATTTCAGTGATTTGGCTTCCTTAAAAAAGTGTAAGTTCTAATTGTGATTTAACAAAGTAGGTTATTGGATTTACTTTTTAAAAATAATAAATCTGAATATTATCTTATCTTTTGAAATATGTTTTTAAATACATGAAAAATATTAATAAAACTTTACACCGTAATAATAAATTTGTGTGCAGCCATTGAAAGCACCGCCCACAAAGCCAGCTGCTGATAGTGACTTAGATGACAGTGAAAGTGACGATGAACCACCTCAGAAACCACTTCCTAAGAAGGTAACAGCACCTGTTAAAACTACTGCTAAACCAGCAGTAACTAAAAAGGACAGCAGTTCAGATGACAGTTCAAGTGGGGAAGAAGAGCCTCCACCCTCCAAAGGTTAATAAGTGTTACAGTTGTTATTGGATTCAATAGTTATATATATTGTATAGGTTCTAAGTATATCCTTAAAATTTCAGCCAGATCAAATACATAATTTAATTAGAATTCATTGTATTAAAAAGCTGGTTCCGGCTACTAAAGAAACTAGATATTACCTTATATTCAGTCAAGTGCCCAACACTTCGTCAGATGGCGACCGGTTTCGACTAACTCATAGTCATTTTCAAGCTGAAAATACATAAAAACTTCACTCTTGTGAGGTCGTCAGAAGTCCTGATAAACACTGAACACATACAAACGGACAAAACACGAAAAACAATGCGGACATTTATCAAATTAAAATGTGGATTAGACATTTAATAATTATTGTGTCTATGCCACATTTTATTTTAATAAATTTCCACTTTGTGTTTTTTGTGTGTCATCTAATATATTACCTAGTATAACATTACCTCTAATTATACTAGAGGTAATATGTTATACTAGATAATATATTAGAGGTAATATGAACCTCTAGTATAATTAGACAGTGATCCGGAGTCAGTTCATAATGAAAATGTTTAAGATAGTTGTTGCAGGTAGGTTGCCACTAAATATGCATAAAGTAAGCAGTAATGAAAATAAACCATTATTAATGAGGAGAGATAGTTTTTCTAATAAATATTTTAATCTAATTTCAGGATTGTTTATTTTGTATTGAATGAAGAAAACGATAGCAGATAGACCACCCAGTTTGGGTTTGTCAGATGACAGGTCTATTCCATTTAACACATTCGATGCTGAAAAAATAATAAGTTAAAAACATGTAAAAAACGTCAGATACTAAAATAATATTTTGTACCAAAACAATACCTTATATATTCAGGAAACAGGGTTGATGCACCAAATCCAGTTTATGGCCTTAATTCTGGTAGATCAGGGCTTCCGAAGTGATCGTCCGCCGATGACCGAGCCGCACATCGCAACGAAACCCATGCACGCCGCGAGACGCCTGCCGTTAGAATTGCAATTGGAACAGTGCAAATCCGACCGTTAAAAGGCAAGTGGCTAGACCGCACTGAATTCCACAAACCAGCATTGCTCCGTCAACCGCCGGCAACAGATCCGCTGCGCGCGCAGGCACGCTAACCCCCGCCAACTGGCTCAAAATGGCGCGATCCACGAACGAAGAACAAGGAAACGTGACGCAAGAAACAGGCTATAATGCGGCGCAAATCCGACCCTTCTAAGCCAAAGGGCTAGGCAAAACTGAAGCCTACAAGACAGTATTGATCCGTCCGCTGCGCACGCAGGCACTGCTATCCCCCGCGTGCGTTAGACCCGCACACAATGTGTTGTTATTAAGTTAAAGTTCAATAGTTTACTTCACTAAAAGTACCCTTACCTGATTAGTTAAAGGGCATTAGGCCAGGAATTAGTGTATTGGAGAGATAGAACATCAGCAAACTTACCTTAGAAGTTCACTAAAACCAAAGAAGTAGTAACATTCACAAAAGAATCACATAATCTCACAAATTTCTAGTACCACTGGCACTTTCTTCAGGTGAGTAGAAAGAGAGAGACTGACTTGGCTTCTACTATTGCTGGGTAGTTGGCAGTGGTGGGGGTTGTACATCCATACAGCAACACTCAGGTATTGTTACAGTCTCTCTCTCTCTCTCTCTCTCTCTCTCTCTCTCTCTCTCTCTCTCTCTCTCTCTCTCTCTCTCTCTCTCTCTCTCTCTCTTCTCTCTCTCTCTCTCTCTCTCTCTCCTCTCTCTCTCTCCGTCTCTCTCTCTCTCTCTCTCTCTCTCTCTCTCTCTCTCTCCTCTCTCTCTCTCCTCTCTCTCTCTCTCTCTCTCTCTCTCTTCTCGTCTATCTCTCTCTCTCTCTCTTCTCTCTCTCTCTCTCTCTCTCTCTCTCTCTCTCTGCTCTCTCTCTCTCTCCTCTCTCTCTCTCTCTCTCTCTCTCTCTCTCTCCTCTCTCTCTCTCTCTCTCTCTCTCTCTCTCTCTTCTCTCTCTCTCCTCTCTCTCTCTCTCATCTCTCTCTCTCTCTCTCTCTCTCTCTCTCTCTCTCTCTCTCTCTCTCTCTCTCTCTCTCTCTCTCTCTCTCTCTCTCTCTCATCTCTCCTCTCTCTCTCTCTCTCTCTCTCTCTCTCTCCCTCCCTCTCCCTCTCCCTCTCCCTTCTCTCCCTCTCCCTCTCCCTCTCCCTCTCCCTCTCCCTCTCCCTCTCTCCCTCCTCCCCTCTCCTCCTCTCTCCCTGCCCTCCCTCCCTCCCTCCCTCCCTCCCTCCTCCCTCCCCTCCCCTCTCCCCCTCTCTCTCTCTCTCTCTCTCTCCCCTCTCTCTCTACTCACCTGAAGAAAGTGTCAGTGGCATTGAATGTTTGTGAGATTATGTGTTTATTTTGTGTATTTCACTACTGCTCTAGTGTCAGTGAACTTGTCTTCTTCTAAGGTAAGTTTGCTGATGTCCTATATCTCCAATATACTAATTCCTGGCCTAGTGGCCTTTAACCTAAACGAAAAATACTGTAATAATCATCTATATAATCATGTCTATGAAATAAGTCATATAAACTACATTAACGAATGCGTACAGTAAAAATATTAATTCAATAATTTCGGCTTGATCAAAGCAACAAGTAATTCTAAGTCACTGTGTCTATTGGTTTTTATTTTATTTTTAAAATATAAAAACAGTAATGTTAACTCGTAACTATTATTATATTATAGCTCATTAATGTTGTGGTAGAAAAAATGCTAGGTCATTTATTTGTGATTTTATAAGAAGGTAGTCTCAAAGCAAATATTTATCCTAAACGGAAACAAGGACAGAAAAATATGTCATGGATGTGATGTAATCCATGTTAGATTGATTGGTGTTTTTTTTTTTTTTTTTTCTGATAAAGATAAATCTATTTAAATAATAATTTCAATTCTTCCAGTTGATCTGTTAATTTTGTCTATGCATTATAATGTCTTGACTGAATAAATGACTAATGATTTTAAATATCATACGTTATAAATAAGTTCTTTTAAATATTCTTTAAACCAAAAATATATGATGCGAGTATTATTGTAAAGCATAGTATCAGTTAAGTAGTTAATAACATCAATATCATGGTAATCAATGCTAAGCAACACAATAGTATAACATTTATTTATATTCTATAAACATCCATAGTAAAGAATACCATAAAACGGGTTTGCTGAAGTTTACGAGTAAAGAATCAAAACAATTAAATTATCAACAGAATAAAAAACAGTGTAAATATTTAACAAACTCATACAAATAAAATTTGATAAATGATCTTTTAAACAATGAAATAGTCTATAGTCTAATAACACATCAGAACAAATTATAGAATCATAAATCACTTTCTCAGTGTCCCAAACTACCTACTAAACCAATTTTATTGTGACAGTACATCCGGTCAGTAGCATGGTGTTGTTACCTATGCCAGACTATGCATCTTCTAATAATTAATTCTGCTACAAAACTGTGGGGTTTTTCCATGTGTCTAAAATATCAGAGAACCAGAATATTATTTACTGTGGCCAAGGTCAGTCAATACATCCAATTAATTTACTCTGAACTGTTATTGAATTTTTCATAACTTATTTAGAATGTAATGCAGATACCTAGAAGGTTACGTTATTAAATCATACAGAGGGCTTGTACCTGATGAACCTACAACCTACACATAATCTCACAAATTTCTAGTACCACTGGCACTTTCTTCAGGTGAGTAGAAAGAGAGAGAGACTGACTTGGCTTCTACTATTGCTGGGTAGTTGGCAGTGGTGGGGGTTGTGCATCCATACAGCAACACTCAGGTATTGAAAACTCCTCTCTCTCTCTCTCTCTTCTCTCTCTCTCTTCTCCCCTCATCTCCTCTCTCTCTCTCCTCTCTCTCTCTATCTTCTCCCATCTCTCCTCTCCTCTCTTCAATCTCTCCTCATCTCTCTCCATCTCTCTCTCTCCTTTTCCTCTTCTCTCTCCCTCTTCCTCTCTCTCTCTCTCTCTCTCTCCCCCATCTTCTCTCTCTACTCTCTCTCTCTCTCTCCCTCCCCGCACATCTCTCTCTCTCTCTCTCTCTCTCTCCTCTCTCCTCTTCTCTCTCTCCTCTCCCTCCTCCTCTCTCTCTCTCCTCTCTCTCTCTCTCTCTTTTCTCTCTCCTCTCTCCTCTCTCTCTCCCCATCTCTTCTCCCTCTCTCCTCTCTCTCTCTCTCCTCCCCTCTCCCCCCTCTCTCTCTCTCCCCTCAATCTCAGTCATCTCCTCATCTCTCTCTCTCCTCTCTCTCTCTCTCTCTCTCTCCTCTCTCTTCTCCTCTCTTTTCTCTCTCCTCTTTTCCCTTCTCATTTTCTTCCCCTTCTCTCCTCTCTCTCCTCATTTTCATTTTCCTTTTCCCCTCTCTTCTCTTTTCCCTCCCTCATTTTCATCCTTTTCATCCCTCTCCTCTTTTCATTTCCCTCTCTTCCCATCTCTCCTCTCTTTTCACTCTCTCACTCACTCTCCCTTCTCATCCCTCTTCTCCCTCTCTTCTCTCCTCTCTCTCTCCTCATTCTCATCTCTCCTCTCTCTCCTTTTCTCTCTCTCATTTTCTCTCTCTCTCTCACCCCTCCTTTTCTCCATCCTTCTCTTTTCTCTCCCCTCCTTTTCAATCTTCTCATTCTCCTCTCCTCATCTCTCTCCTCTCTCTTCATCTCTTTTCTCTCTCTCATCTCATTCCATCTCTCTCATTCCCCCTTCTCTCTCTCTCTTCTCTCTCTCTTTTCTTCCTTCTTTTTCTCATTCTCATTCCCCCTTCCATTGAGAGAGATTTTAGAACAAAAAATACTATCAATTTTGATGGGAAAATGTTTTTTTTTTTAGGAGATATTTATTTAACCCAAGGAGTGTTGGTACTAATTTTGTGTAATGTCGCAAAATTTTCAGTGAATTGTAATACTTTTTTTAAAAATTCGCTGTATATTTATTATTAGCATTAGAAAAATGAAACTTGTAATCATTTTTATTAGTAATAAATTAATTTTTAAATTTTTGGTAATGGACAAATTTTCAAAATTTTTAAAAAAATTTTTAAAAAATAATGTTATTTATAATTTTTTTATAAAAAATAAATTTTATAAGTAGATTGGACGGGCATTTATGTATATAAAATTATAATATTAGAAAAAACTGAGATATACAAGTTGTGCAGAATTTCATTCTGAACAAAAAAACATATAATTATATAGGTAAACATTTATACAACATATATTTATGAAGTAACAATAAATATGTTGTCTATAAACCATGATAAAAACATCACCCATGATCACTAATAATATACAAACTATAATACACAAACACTAAAAGTCACACAAAGCATAACACAACACATTAACAAACATAAACAACTGCTGGCTTGGTATGGCGATCGAGACTGGTGAGTTGATTGACAGATGACGACGGAAGAAGTAAACAAAGAATTATTTCTGCCACTGTGCCTCATCTGACAGTCATAGAAGCAAAACCAAAGACAAGTAAAAAACAAACCCATTCACGGGCCCTTTTAAAAAGATATATATTTGAGACGACTTTGACTTTTTTTCCCGACTGTGAGCGACATTAATCGAGTGAGCGCACATCGCTCAAATTGAGGCAGTAACATTTTATGAAAATACCGATCGCCTCAATTTGAGGCCATCAACATTCCTTGGGTTAAACCCCTATTAGGAAGAATTTATCCCATCTTTCCGGTAAAATGCCAAAACCATATACGGCGATGAAATTTTTGAAAAGCAATTTTTGACTATAAATGGACGTGTTTTATTTTTAATAATGCTTGACTATGATTTGAATACCTAATTTATTTAAAAAAAAAGATTTTATTCCGATTAAAATTGAAAAATAAAACCTTTTAACTTTCCCAAATTTTTTACGATTTGTCAAAATTACCGTCTTCCTATTTTTGTAAATAAAATTTGTTTTATTACAATTTAAATTTATAAACAAAATGGATCGTAAAAAAAAAAATGAAGTCATGAAAGAATTTTTAGATAAAGTGGAAAATGAAGACCCAAAATTAATTTTTTATTTGGTGCCAAACAGATGATTGACCTTTTTCACTGTTTTGAAAATTTTTGATTATTCAATTAATAAAAAGTTATAAAAAACTTTTAAAATTAAACCATGTTAAATAAGTAATTTTTTTTTATTTTTGGCCTACTTTTATTATATTTTTTTGTAATTTTAAACAAAAAAGGTTTTTTTAATAGTTTATTAAAGAATAGGTATTTTTTCAGTTTTTGATTTTAATTAATTTTAAAGGGGTGAAACCCCCATTTAAAAAACTTTTAAACACTAAAAAAATTTTAATGTAATTTACCTAGTCCCTAAAATTCCCCTTTAACTGATTAAATAGTCCCCCAAATTTTTTTTTCAAAACTCAATTATTAAAGTAAAGAGCCTATAAAATTTTGGGAAATAATTTATTTTTTAACTAATTGTTTTTTAGAATAACCCCAAATAAAACTTTAAAGTTCACAAAAGTTTCAAAAACATAAAAAATTTTTTTTAAAATGTTGTTAGGTGGTGAAAATGAAACCATGGAGTGGAAGAGCGTATCTAACCCGAACCATTCCAAGGAAAACCGATTGTTCACTAAATAATAAAAATTAGTGCTACAAGAATAAAAGATCAATTGTCAAAACTTTTCCCAAACAGATGTGGTATGTTTGGAAATGGGAAATGCTTGAAAAATTTTGGGGGAAAAAAACTGGTTAAGTTTAATTTTTAAACCATTGAATTTCCCTGAGCACAATAATTGTGATGAAGGTTTCCAAACTTAGGGGTTCTCAAGGAAATGAAAACTACAAAAAACACATCCCTGCCTGAAATGTTCAAAATAATACACATGGGAAATTTTGACAAAACGGTTTG
This sequence comes from Stictocephala bisonia, assembly GCA_035578905.1. Lineage (NCBI taxonomy): Eukaryota > Metazoa > Arthropoda > Insecta > Hemiptera > Membracidae > Stictocephala > Stictocephala bisonia. The sequence continues at coordinate 461,337 of JAQJVL010000027.1, read as the reverse complement.
CAACCGAAACAGTTTTGACGTCGAAACAGTTGAATGAAGCAGACAATATGATAGCTTCACCCACCGCATTTTGCCGAGACACGCAAATCAATCCAATGTCAAGCGTCGCCTCTTAGATTTGTTGACATTCTGTTGCTACTTACGCTGCAGGTTAAAGTTGCGACTAAACTTTGGGAGTTTTCGTTTTGTTCTATTGATATCTGATGACGCTCACTGTTGCTGTCTGTTCTGCAGCTATTTGGAAAATTTTGAGACGTTTTGGTGCTGAATTATTGTTTCAATGAAACTGTTGCGTTCTTTTCAAATAACGAAAATACATCGACAACAGGCTGGGCGAGGATGAGCTGATGCATTTGTTTTGTTTACGTTTACCATTACCGGCAACAACAGGTGGGCAACAAGAAGAGATAATGTGAACGATAATTTTTACCAGCGAAGAGCGTGTTTTGTTAATTAAACCTTCCAGTTTATTTATTCAGTTATTATCAATAAAATGCAGAATTACTTAAACAATTTATTGGATAAAAACATTAATATAAAGTTCATTGGATGTTGTTTTAAGAGTGGAACGTTTTGTGTTGTAGTTTATTGATTTAAAGGTCTATAAACTTATTGCCTACTAACTCTAAAATCGTAAATTTTGACAAAGAGTGTATTATTATTTATTGTAGTTTTGTGTGAATTATTATTTATTAAAACCAACAAGTCTATTATGCAGTTTCTTGCCACCAAACAAAATTTGAAAACTACCTGAAATGGGTCAATAAAATTGACTACAATTTCTTGAGAATGTTTTATTCTGCGGAAATCGTTTTTACCGAACAATTAGAAAAAAACTAATGTCACATTTTTTAGTACTTTTGATATATTTTCGTTAATTGATATTATAATCATATTTTTTTATTTTGATGTGTTGTTTTTGCGCTAAATACGAATTTGAAAACTATTTCGGGTATTTATGCAGTTTCTTGCCATCAAACAAATTTGGAACATTTTGCTTGAAATGGGTCTAGAATTGGCTGTATTTTCACGAGATATGCTTTTTATTCCGTGGAAATAACGTATTTTACCGGAAAATTCGAATAATCCAATGTCACAACTTTTAGTATTTTTGTCATATTTCCGTTAATTTAAATGGTATTTTAATCATCTTTTTTTTTATTTTGATGTGTTTTTTTGCGCTGAATAACAAATTTGAAAACTATTTTGGTCTATTACAAATATTTCTCGAGATATAACGGAAAAATTACTATCGCGGCGAATCGCGATTAGCGGCCATAACGCGATCGTTGGATTATATACAACTATTAATCACAAATACCGAATTCACCTATATTCCCGACGGAGGGATGGCCGGCAGGCCGTCACGGAGACCAAACACTGGAATTTAACGCAAATTACGAATTTTTTTTGAGAAAATAGACAATTAGGATAAATTAGGTTGTCAGTAAAAACTGCATTTTCAAGCAGAACAAAATTATTTTACTACAAAACCAGTTATATATTTGTTTTCAGCCTAAAAAATATGAGTACTAAAAAAAATTTGTCGAAAAATAACTATTAAAAAAAGTTGGTTTTTTCACTATCAGATAAAAATTAGTTTTTCGATTTTTCGGTAAAAAACGAGTTTTCCGCGGATAAAATCAAACTCCTCAAGAGATTTAAACTCATATTTTATCACTTTTTCAACATGAAATCGCATTTTCAGAGGTTGCAAGAAAGTGCATAATTACCCTATTTTGGTCTAAACAAATTATTTCTCGAGATATAACGGAAAAACTACTTTCGTGGCGAATCACGATTAGCGATCATTATATACATCAGATTTTAACCACTAAAAAACTGAATTCACGCATACTCCTGCCGGAATGACGGACGGTAGGCCGTCATGGAGGCCAGGCACAATAATTTAACGCAAATTACGTCTATTTGTTGAGTAAATAGTCATGATAAGTTCGGTTATGTTGGTCTGTAAAAAGTCTATTTTTCACGCTGAAAAAATAATCTTACTTGATAACCCAATTATATATTCGTGATCAGCATAAAAAACATTTCCCGGAAATTACGTATTGTACCGAAAAATTCGGAAAACTGATATCACAACTTATAATATTTTTACATATTTCTGTTAGTTTAAATAGTATTTTAATCATCGTTTTTTTTTTTTTTTTTTTTTTTTTTCGATATGTTTTTTTGTACTGAATATAAATTTGGTCTATTACCATTGTTTCTTGAGATATAACGAAAAACTACTTTTGCAGCAAATCGCAATTAGCGGCCATTACGCGATTATTATATACAACAACTATTAATCACAAAACCAAATTCATCTATATTTCCGCCAGAGTGACAGTCGCAGTCCGTCACGGATGCCTAACACCCGAATTTAACGCAAATTACGTATTTTTCTTGAGTAAATAGACAATTAGGGTAAGTTATGTTTGGTTAGGTAAGTATAAAATGCATTTTTCAGGTTAAATAAATAATTTTACTGCAAACACAATTATACTTTCGTGTTCAGCCTAAAAAAACATGTGAAATGAAAAAGAAATTTGACGGAAAACTATACTTTAAAAAGTTGTTTTTTTCACTATTAGATAAAAACTAGTTTTTTCGATTTTCTAATAAAAAAAAAGAGTTTTCTGCGGATGAAATCAACCTCCTCAAAAAACTCACATTTCACCACTTTTTCAACAAGAAATTGTATTTTCAGATGTGACAAGAAATTGCATGGTTACCAAAACATGTAAAATGGAAAAAAACCTAAAAAATTCACATTTCAATAATTTTTCAACAAGAAATTGTATTTTCAGAGGTGAAAAGAAATTGCATAGTTACCAAAACATAAAAAAATAACGATTTTTAAAAATGTGGGTTTTTTCACATAGTTATCAGATAAAAAATGAGTTTTGTTTTCAACTCATCGTGTTATTGATACAACAGTAATTAATTAAAGTTGGGCCTATCGCAAATAGTTCCTAGGCTTATTAGTAAAAATTGTATTAAAGTAAGCTAGGCATATCACTAGATTTTGAGCCTACTTATCAATGAAATAAAACATGTTAGGTAACTGCTAATTAAACCTAGGATTCTTTTGCAATAATTCAATTTCTTTGTGGCCTACAAGATTATTGACATGCCTAGCTATAAAACATGTGCTTTTTTATGTATTGTACTATAATGAGTGATTACGTCGATTCAGAAATATTTTCCTCTGTAAGTGCGCCTTGAATTTTGTTTGAAACCTCTTGGAAAAAACCTTGAATTGTGCTTTAATTTTCTTTACACGATTGAGTAGCCACCTTGAAAGTGCTGAAACAATCTGCTCTGAGAAATTATGAGAATTTTATTTTTGGCATAATGTACGAGATAGCTCCGCCAGTTCGTATTTATAATGATAGATAAGTAACTAAGCAACATCAGAAAGTGTTAGTTCCAAATCTGATATGAAATCAAATCACCTGTACAAAATTCCGAACCCTCTTGAAGATTGCTGAATTAGTTTTGTGACTTTGCGTTGATAAATATTAGTGTAAATGGTGTGAACTCAATACGATGTGTCATTGCTGGCGGGCAGCTAGTGTACATTACAATAGTAGGCTTCAACACTGCGGCGGCGGGATTCAAAAGGTTATGTTTATCATCATTGTTTTCTAAGCCTTTTTATAGACTGAGTATTTTATTGAAATTTTCTTTGGAAGTACCTCCCTTTCTTACACATAAATGCTCTAAGCTATATAAGACTGTGCTTGAGCATGATATATAATGAAGGGTATATCTAAATTGTTGAAGTAAATACATTCTTACAGTGCAGAAGTTCCTGAATTTACCTAAGTGAAAGTGTTGTACAATTCTTTAACATTTAGCTGATTTGTGTAAAAAAAATGAATATCAATCCAATAACTATGAATGCCTATAATTTCTCATGTTTTTAATGATTATACTCAATTCAAGTATTATCTTCTAAAACTCAGACTGAATGGTAGGCTTCTGCCATTGACTATTATATAAATAAATATATTTACGGTTAAATTCTTCAAAAAAAGTAATTGGTTGTTTAATTCTGTATTTTTGGTTACTCTTAATGTTTGATGTTGACAATTAATGCAACCTGTTGTTCAGTTCAGACAAAAACTGCAGCTGTAAAAGCTAAACCTGCATTGGCGCAGAAGAAGGAAAGCAGCAGCAGTGATTCTGACTCTGATGAAGAACCGCCTAAAGCTGCGGCAAAACCACCAGTAAAAACTCCAGTTCTAAAGAAAGAACCAAGCTCCAGTTCAGGAGATTCTAGTAGGTTTTATATTTTTATCTGTCAATGATTTTTTTTAAATGAATGTTAAACGTGATCACGTATCACCAAGTGTAGTGTGATCCAACCTTGTGATCATTCTAATTATACAACATATTTAACTAGCGTATCTTTACCAATTGCTACAATCTCAGAAGAAAGAATATTCAGAAAACTCGTGTTATAATGAAAATATACCTGTGTTACAAATTTACACTGTTATTGTTATTAAGCTTATTTATTTTCATATTGAAAATACTTCCAAGAGTTGTTTTAATGTTACAATAATTGTATTGCTCGTATATACACAATATTTTTTTGTTTTTTCATCTTGCGCATAAACTATTGAGGATTTTCTGACATATGAGCAGACTTCATATAGTTGTATATGTAAGAGGCATATATGTTGGTATCAAAAGTGCCAACAAAACATCTTTCCCCCCCCCCCTAAATTTGAACAATTAAATCTTGGCTAGTGACTAATTTTTGAATGAAATATTATTCTTGATGACATATCTTAAAGAGTCATTAAATTCCATTGAGAATATCAATGTTTAATTTATTCTTACAGCCTATCTTTGTTGTAATTTAACTGGTGATTTTAATGTTACATTGATTACATTAATTTTTTACAACTTTAAAGGCCAGTGGAGTAACCCCCATTTCTTTCACCCTCCTATTTCACCCACTGTGATAGATTTACTGCATAACATTTATGGGAATGTGCTCAATAATTTTTGTTATGACATTCAGATTTTCATTACGTCCAGATGAATTGTGAAACAGTATATAGAGAACAGACATGAATACACTTACATGTGATGACTTACTCTACATAGTTTCTAATAATTTGGTGACTAGAAGATATCGTTTATATCTTTTAGGTTAGGTTAATGCATACACTGTATCACGAGATCCTGGGTTCTCACATCGTAGACTTACATCAACATGACAATGAAATTTGCATTTATTTCCTTGTATGCGTTTTGTAACTAATGCATTGCTGCAGGATTATAAGGAAGTAATTTTTTTTCATTTTTCATGAATTTAATAGTAACCTAAATAATTATACAAGAGATCTACAAGTTATGCACTAAAGTAATGTCAAATTAGCTATAGGCGGTGTAAGACCTATATTCCTCGTGGATCAACTGAAAAACGGAACATCAGTATTAGCGCTAAATTATCAGCTATTGTTATGAAACGTACGAGAGCTGTTCAACTTGGTTGTTTCTGCTTACTGCACAACCTTAATTTCTTAGTTATCGTTATGTCGCTTGTGGTAGATTGATAACAATTGTTGTGTGTATATTGATACTTTGTGTATATCTTAATACCTAATGTTTAATAATATTATTGTAGTTTTTTGTAATGACTATTACATTTTGTTTTGAGTGCACATAATAATTGGTTACATTTAAGTGTGACTTCCCCCGATGATGAATATTTGCCACCTTCTTAGAAACGACGTAGATTGGCCTTTGTACATGTTAGTAGTGTAAATATGTTAGAAAAACTTGTGTCACAAGGTTTTCAGGACTTGCCTATTAGTGTTGATCTAGATAGTGGTGAAGAGAGTGACATTAGTGATCCAAATTATGAGCCTAGTTTGGAATCTAACGGTGACGACACTGACAATACCGAGACTGGTGATGAATACCACATTTCTCATGACAGCCTTGCGTATAAGGGGAAAGGGGGGCCTCTTATCACATTACGCCTGCTACGACTGGAGGATATACTGGTGACAATGAATCTTCTCTTGAGACTATTTGCTTATGCTTTAGGAATCTGTGGAGGTTGAGTATTCGTAGAGAATAGGGAGAATTTGGCGGTGATATGTGATCTGGACTTGATGAAGACAGCGAACCTTCTCTTCTCATTGGACCATAAGCTCATTTTGTAGTACTTGGTGGAGATTGGAGTACCTATTGAGAATGGGGAGGTGACATCTCATCTGGACGTGGTGGATCGTCTAAAGTGGTTGTATATGGAATGACGTTACCATAAATACAGCACAAGTTGATTTTTCGTTTTCTAGCTATTCAGAAAACAAAAACATTAACATTAAATTAACCAATCTTTCACCTCATGGCATTCATATACAGTTTATGGACAATGAACTTTAAGAATATATGACCACTTAAACTAACAGATATGCTATACAGAGTATATCTAGCTGTTAGCCAGCAAATAGATCAAGTGCAAGGAGTGGATTACAAATTATTCTACTGAAATGAATAATGAAATGAAACAGTTTTTGGATATAATTTGCAACCCACCTTCGTACAAATAAAACTCCAGGCCCATCAAGGCTGGGGGTGCGAATGCACAGGACTCAGGAGGACGACACAGAACAAAAAAACACAAGTTGAATGGCAAAAATGTTGTTTATTACAATGAAAATTAAAAAAAAAAAAACAATTAAATTCAAGTATTTAAAAAATTATTAAGTTACAAAAAAAATTTAAACATTTACGGACAAAACTGTTGACCATTTGTGAAAAGTTACGATATTTATCAAATGTTACAGAAAATTTATCAATATATGTTGGCCTCGAGGCAAAAGAAATAAATAAATAAAGAAAACAAAATCAACAAATATAAACAGTAGAAAGTATCAATAAAACGTAAGCTATATCAAAAATATGTTAGGCCTAATAAAATTTTTTATAAATATATAAATGTAGAGCTCTGAAAAATGTATAACAATAATAATAACAATGAACACATACAAGAATAATTAAATAACAGAATACATGAATGAATAAACTACAACTAGAAAACAATAACTACGGATTACAAAAGGACAACATTTTAAAACGGCAGCTGAACCTACGGGGCCTCGGGCAACAAAAGAAATTTGGAAGGTTTTGGCCAATTTGGAAAAGTTAAAAAAAAAAAAAAAACAAAAGAATTAAATTAATAACTATGCCGAATTAATGGAATCCAGCAGGCTAAACTGTGCAACTCCCAATGGGAATAACAAAGTGAAGAATTACCCGAGAACCCCATTCTTCAAAAGAAATAACCCCAAGAAAAAAATATAAATGAATAACAAAAATAAAAATCTAAAAATTTATCTCGCTTTTAAATTTCACTGTTCGCCGAAAACACAAAACAAGTTTTTTCACAGATAGATGACTCAAATCTTCAAACAATTGTATAGCTGGGGGCCTGAAAGGCCAGAAAATAAACTGGGTTAGGGTCAACTGCATGTCAAAATCTTCATCCTGGAGGCCATTGGATAGGCAGTGCGGAAAGGGAGAAGAAGAGGCTGCCTCTCTGGGACGCAAGGTAGAGGCTAGTCCCAGCCTGTAGGTTCCGCACTGTGCCTTCAGGAAAACGCTGTCAATAGCCATGCAGGTGCCCGTCCATCACTCTCCGACCCCGGAGCCAGGGCTAAAGAAACAGCACATACTAAACATATTTTAGTCTGGCTCCACAAAAGTGAGAAAGCAAAATAAATACATAAAGTTGTGAAATAAAAAAGACAACATTTGTTTAACTAATAAAAGCTGCCATGACAATTAAAATATAAAATTTGTAAAATAAAATAAAGAAGTAAAGAAACTATACATAAATACCAAATTAAGTGTTTACCTAAAATAACAAAAGCTTAAGTACAACTGTTTGAACAAATTAATTAAGCAAAAATAACAAAGAACAAAGTTAATAATTTACATGACAGCATTACATAACTAAAATCCTGCTATCTGGCAACAACATGAAACCTTTTGTTAGACCTATAAAGTGAAATAGTTATAAAAAGAGAAAATGAATGAGACCTGCCGAAAATATAAAAAATTTCCCCAGACAGGCAACAGCTTTATTGATTTCTGAAACAACACACACAATAGAGATCAATAAATAATATGTTTAAGCAAACAATTTTACGAACACTTACCTAAACGTTTCTAGCCACAAAACATGTTGTTGTCAGCTGCCAAGCTAGAATGGTGAGCTTGACAACAATGCCAAGGAACACAGAAAACGAAACCACGGAACACGAAAACTAAGACACTAAAACTAAATGGAACATAGAGAGGAAGACTGAACTATCCAATGGAGACGATCGTAATGTTCAAACGGCACAAATTATTTTCATTGATTTAATGCAGTTCCCAGGCATATCATTATACAGGTCTAAAATATCTATAGAGTAATCTATTTGTAAAAAATACTGTGTCAAAAGATGTTTTTTGTTGCTAAGGAAGGTTTAGCATTTTAATAATATCCAAAACATTCAGGCTAATAATTTTGGATATTTGAAAATGGTATACATGGAAGTCATGGTACCAAAAAAGAACCTAATGGACAAACCATGACACTTTGGCATGGCAGGTATTTTTTCTCTAATTTTACATGTGTTCATTGAAAAAAAAACCTTAACTATCTGACTAGTGGTCAAATATCCATTCATGAAACAAGGTTTTCACCTTCACTTATTTCAAGTGACAGATTTTTTGCTCCCTTCGCCAACTTGCATATTAGCGACAATGCTACTTACATTCCATACCAAACACCAGACCATGACCTAATACATAAGCTAAGACCATACATTGACGTTCATTTGACTATCCTTCTGAGAATCTTATTGATGAAGGAACATGTAGTTTTCGTGGAAGGGTTCGTTTTAGAGTGTTTAACAATAAAAATTATAATAATAATTAAAAACCCGATAAATACGTTATGAAGCTGTACATTGTAAGTGAAGCTTCAACAGGTTATGCTTTTAAATGCGAACCATATACTGGAAAGTCTGAAAATAGTAGTGTTGTAGAGATTTTTGATAAGCTACTTTAAGACTATATGGGAAACAGTCATACTGTTTATATGGGTAGGTTTTATTTGTCTTCAGTTTTGTTCGACTTTTATTATCACACCAAACTAAAGCTGTGGGTACCTGCGTGGGTAACAGAAAACAGCTAACTCAAACTTTTACCAAAACTAATCTAAATCAAGATGACATTATATTTATGGGAAGGTGACATTTACTATGTTTAAAGTGGAAGGAAACAAGAAATGTGTTATTATCTTCCAAACATAAAACAACAATTTCAGAGGTCTTGGTAAGAAGAAGTAAGGACGATGAAACCTAAACCAAAACCTGATTTATTCATAGACTACAATATTTAACAGGTGGTGATAGAAATAACCTGATAATATCTTACTTTCCTTACAAAAGAAAACAGTTTAAATGGTGAAAAAAAATTGTTTTTCCGCCTTTTCATGATGTAACTCAGGGTGGCTACTCACCGGGAATTTTGGGAAAACCGGGAATTATGCTTGAATTTTACGGCGCCTTGAAAAAACCTGGAAATATGCTTGAATTTCGGTAACCATCGGGAATTCTCGTCGAGCGAGACGAGAGTAATCCGGTGACGTCAGGAAGGTTCGGACTTCAGGGCTCCAGTTAAACTCAAGTGATAAGTTCGGGAAACATCGTCAATCTTCGAATGATAAGACATGAGTTGACTCGGCACATTGATATGTTCAAAATAATACGCATGGAATAGTTTGACAAAACGGTTGCAACCGAAACAGTTTTGACGTCGAAACAGTTGAATAAAGCAGACAATATAATACCTTCACCCACCGCATTTTGCAGAAACATGCAAATCAATCCAATGTCAAGCGTCGCCTCTTAGATTTGTCGATATTCTGTTGCAACTTATGCTGCAGGTTAAAGTTGCGACTAAACTTTTGGAGTTATCGTTTTGTTCTATTGATATCCGACGACGCTCACTGTTGCTGTCTGTTCTACTGCAGCTATTTGCAAAATTTTGAAATGTTTTGGTGCCGAATCATTGTTTCAATGAAACTGTTGCGTTCTTTTTAAATAACGAAAATACATCGACAACAGGCTGGGCTGATGCATTTGTTTTGTTTACGTTTACCATTACCGGCAACAACAGGTGGGCAACAAGAAGAGATGATGTGAACTTCGTGTTTTGTTAACCTTCCAGTTTATTTATTCAGTTATTATAAATAAAATGCAGAATTACTTAAACAATTTATCGTTGATAAAAACATTAATATAAAGTTCATTGGATGTTGTTTCAAGTGTGGAACGTTTTGTGTTGTAGTTTTTTTGACTTAAAGGTCAAAACTTATGCCTACTAACTCTAAAATCTTAATTTTTGGACAAACTGTTTTAGTTTTGTGTGAATTATTATTTATTAAAACCAACAAGGTTATTATTTAGTTTCTTGCCACCAAACAAAATTTGAAAATTACCTGAAATGGGTAAATAATTGACTACAATTTCGTGAGAATTTTTTATTCTGCGGAAATCGTTTTTACCGAACAATTCGAAAAAACTAATGTCATTTTAGTATTTTTGATATATTCCTGTTAATTTAAATGATATTATAGTCATTTTTTTATTTTGATGTGTTGTTTTTGTGCTAAATACGAATTTGAAAACTATTTTGGTCCATACAAATTATTTCTCGAGATATAACGGAAAAACTACTTTCGTGGCAAATCACGATTAGCGATCATTATGTACATCAGATTTTAACCACAACAAAATAAATTCACGCATACTCCTGCTGGAATGACGGATGATAGGCCATCACGGAGGCCAGGCACAATAATTTAACGCAAATTATGTCGTATTTGTTGAGTAAAAAGTCATGATAAGTTCGGTTATGTTTGGTTAGGTCAGTAATAAGTGTATTTTTCAGGCCGAAAAAATAATGTTACCGGATAACCCAATTATATTTTTTCGTGATCATGCATAAAAAACATTTCGCGGAAATTACGTATTTTACCGAAAAATTCCCGAAACTTAATATCACAACTTGTAGTATTTTTGACATATTTCTGTTAGTTTAAATATATTTTAACCATCGTTTTTTTTTATTTTGATGTGTTTTTTGTACTGAATACGAATTTGGTCTATTACCATTATTTCTTGAGTTATAACGAAAAACTACTTTCGCAGCGAATCGCGATTAGCGGCCATTACGCGATCATTACATATAACAACTATTAATCACAAAACCCAAATTCATCTATATTTCCGCCAGTTACAGCCGTAGGCCGTCACGGAGGCCAAACACCTGAATTTGACACAAATTATGAATTTTTGTTGAGTAAATATACAATTAGGATAAATTAAGTTATGTTTGGTTAGGTAAGTACAAAATGCATTTTTCAGGTTAAATAAATAATTTTGTTTTTTTTCACTATCAGATAAAAACTAGTTTTTTAGATTTTCCGCTAAAATAGAGTTTTCTGCGGATGAAATCAACCTCAAAAAAACTCACATTTCACCACTTTTTCAACAAGAAATTGTTTTTTTCAGAGGTTGACAAAGAATTGGTTACCAAAACATGTAAAATGAAAAAAAAGTTGTCGAAAAATAACGATTTTTAAATTATGTTGTTTTTTACATACTTATCAGATAAAAAACGAGTTTTGTTTTCAACTCGTGTTATTGATATAACAGTAATTAATTAAAGTTGGGCCTATCGCAAATAGTCCCTAGGCTTATTAGTAAAAATTATATTAAAGTAAGCTAGGCATATCACTAGATTTTGAGCCTACTTTCAATGAAATAAAAAATGTTAGGTAACTGCTAATTAAACCTAGTATACTTTTGCAATAATTCAATTTCTTTGGCCTACAAGATTATTGACATGCCTAGCTATAAAACGTGTGCTTTTTTTATGTATTGTACTATAATGAGTGATTACGTCGATTCAGAAATATTTTCCTCTGTAAGCGTGCCTTGAATTTTGTTTGAAATCCCTTGGAAAAAACCTTGAATTGTGCTTGAATTTTTTTTACATGATTGAGTAGCCACCCTGTAACTCACAAATGCCTTTATTTTGTACCAAACAACATGACCTGAGGTTCAATGGAAACAATGTCATTTGCATAATATTATGGTGGATATTGGAAAAGCCCTTGCAAAACAAGGAGGCGCCTTTTTCCAAGCTGAAAAACAATGTAGCCCAGTAGGCTTATAGGATTACTTTCCTTAAAAAATCAAACCCAACCAGAATATGTAGGTGTGTTCAGACAAAGTCAAGGCATCATGAGGGAGCAAAGGAAGAAAAGCGATATTTGTGGTGTGCAGATTGTGAAGAAGCATGTGTGTGCAAGATCGTTATGGTGTTGTAGACCACACCAGAGCAGATTAGCTTTGATTTTCCATATTCGCTCATATCTTGACGATCGGCGTCTTATGAATAAATAAATAAAAAACTGTTTTGTTTTTAAGGCCTTCATATGCCTTAGCTAAAAAGTACTATTATTATGTAAAACACATTTCTTCTTTTAGAATGTCATAAATATTATTATTGTAAGCATTCCTGGTAAAATAAACAAAAGAGATATGTGTAATAGTGTTATAATGAAACCTTAGAAGCATATTTAACATCTTTACCAATAAAATTAAAAATGTAATATTCATTCTAAACTTTGTTTAGTTTTAAGTAAAATAATATATTATAGTTCCTGAAAGCTCTACTTTTCTTCTATAAAATATAGTTCTAGATATATATAGTTTGTATTTTGGTAACAAAACCTAAAAAAAGCTACAGTTGTTTAATAAGACCCTTGAAACTCCCAGTAAACATAGAAAAATAGCTTCTACAGGTCTCAGGATTCAATGTGTTAATTGTTATTTATAACTGTGTTGTAAAGGTGATGTGGAAATCCCTACAACTAAACTTCCACCCAAACCAAGTCTCAAAGGCAAACCTCAGGCAGCTCCTCCTAAACCTGCTGCCAAAGATTCATCAGACAGCGAGAGTGATAGTTCTGAAGATGAAGCTCCTGGTAAGTTTGATAGTTTTTGAATAATTGATTGTTATAATTGTATGCAAATCTCATGTTTTGATTTCCCCAGAATTGTATCTTAATGCCTTGATTGAGACGGTTTTAATTTATAGAATTATGGAGATATATTTTTTGTAGAAATTACCAAATAATAGCGTACTCTCCTTCCTAAAGGAAACAGTTTAGATGCCAAAAAAATTGTTACAGTAATAACCAGATAATACCATACCCTCCTTCCAAAAGGAAACAGTTTAAATGGTGGAAAACATTTTTAAACTTAGTGAATAAAAAATGAAATCAAAAAAAGGTTTATTGAATGAATTAGGTCAATAATAGTCCTAAGTTAATACACAATACATTGTTAGTTAAATACAGAATACGTATAAATATATAATTAAACAAATTGAGTATTTTACGTTCTATAAAAATTCTAAGAGGCAATAAAGTGATAAGTCTGTACAGTCAGTTGTTTTCTAAGTGTTTACTAGAGACGGTGTTTAAAAATTGTCTTCCGATATACAGGGTGATAAAAAAAATGGCCCGATTTTAAATAGTTTTTTATATTAACTACAAACAAGGGCTTTGCCTGAACATATTGGACATTAAGATACTCTCAAAAGACTGAAATTTACAAAAATGTATCATAACTGTTCAATATGTCCTTCATTTGCAGCACGGATGACATCTAGTTGATAGCTGAATTTGTCCCAAACTGTGCTTAAGGTGTCTTATAAGAAATTCAGCTTTCGACTAGATGTTATATGTGCTGAAAATGGAGGACATATTGAACATTTATGAAAAATTATACATTTTCGTTAACTTCATTCTTTTGTGAGTATTTTAATATCTAATATGTTTTGGTGAAGCCCTTGTTTCTAATAAATACAAATATTTAAAATCGCGTCATTCTTTTTTAAATACCCTGTATTTTAAGTTTGTTACCAAAAAATGAAGATTATTTGATATGTGAGACAAAGGAAATATTTATGCAAAGCAGGATGATTTGTATTCACTACAAAACATTGGCTTTATTTATTAATTTTTATAATATACATTGTCTTGCAATGTGTTGTGATATTTAAATAAACTTGATTTGAAACGTGGTCACGTAAGTTGAGGTTTCAACATGGATGTATGCTCGAAAGCAGAAGAACATGCGTATAACATTGTTGCAGAACGAAGAGGCTGGCTGCAGAAAGAAATTGTTAAATTGAGAATCAATTTTTTTCCTACCCCAATATTGCATTGTTATTTTCTGCAGAATAATATCTGGCTTTGTGAATAAACAATTAATTAGAACCGTATTTATAGTGTAACTTAATAACAAACTATTTACTGGCTGATTCAGAATGACATATGGCCCTAACGAAATGAACAATTGCTGACTAGCAGAAGCAGACAGTAAAGCAATAATGATAAATAATTTTGAGATTGCTTACTTCAATTGTGGGTTATTAAAATATTACCAATAAAAGAAAATGATAAATAATATATAAAAGATACTAATTTGTAGGCATGAAGTATGTTTCAAGTAATAAATACCCAAACAATGGAAAAAGTCAGAAAGTCAAAACAACAATCCAAACAAATGTTATTTTTCTATTCTTATCTATAATAACACATTTACTTCACGTAGTATTTGTTACAAACCTATCACAAAAAACTTAATGTATAGTAATAATAGTAAAAATAATTAAATTCACTTATAACTGTTAAAACTAATTATTCTACACTTAGTATATTGGAGAGATAGGACATCAGCAAACTTACCTTAGAAGAAAAGCTCACAAACACCATAGTAGTAGTAACATACACAAAATAAACACATAATCTCACAAATGTTAAATGCCACTGGCATTTTCTTCATGTGAATAGAGGAAAATAATGCTACTCACCTGAAGAAAATGCGAGTGACATTGAAAATTTGTGAGATTATGTGTTTATTTTGTGTGTGTTACTATTACTACTCTGGTGTTAGTGAACTTGTCTTCTAAGGTAAATTTGCTGATGTACTATCTCTCCAATATACTAATTCCTGGCCTAGTGCCATTTAACCTAACCTAAAATAGTTCTACACTTAACACATTCGATGCTGCAAAATAAGTTAAAAACATGTCAGATACTAAACTAATATTTTGTACCAAAACAATACCTTATATAGTCAGGAAACAGGGTTGATACACCAAATCCAGTTTATGGCCTCAATTCTGGTAGATCAGGGCTTCCAAAGTGATCGTCCGCCGGTGACCGAGCCGCACATCGCAACGAAATTCATGTGCGCCGCGAGACGCCTGCCGCAATTAGAACAGTGACAATTGACAGGAGTATCATTTCCGACATCAGAATCATCAGATTCATAAGAATCAGAGTCATCTGAAGCATTTCCCATCATCTGATGTTGGATTGGGTCATCAACTTCACCATCACTGTCGGCAGGTTCATTGACAAAGTCAGGAGCCGAAGATGGCCCAGGAGTTAGTTGAAATATTGTAGAAAAGAATAAAACGCACTATACAAATATATTTACAATATAACACAAATCACAATACAATATAACACAACACGATTACTAATGTTTCACTATTATACACAAAAATAAAATGGTAAAACTCCGATGCAAGCCAACTGGCTCAAAATGGCGCGATCCACGAATGGCGAACACCGAAACGTGACGCGAGACACGGGCAATAATGCAGCGCAAATCCGACCGTTATAAGGCAAGTGGCTATACCACACTGAATTCCACAAACAAGCATTGCTCCCTCAACCGCCGGCAACAGATCCGCTGCGTGCGCAGGCACGCTAACCCCTTCCAACTGGCTCAAAATGGCGCGATCCACGAACGAATAACAAGGAAACGTGACGCGAGAAACAAGCTATAATGCGGCGCAAATCCGACCCTTCTAAGCCAAACGGCTAGGCGACACTGAAGCCTACAAGCCAGTATTGATCCGTCCACCGCCGGCGACCGATCCGCTGCGCGCGCAAGCACTGCTATCCCCCGCGTGCGTTAGACCCGCACGCAATGTGTTATCAAATCTTGTTGTCTAAACGGGAAGGCAAAATGGCTCACTGAACTTCAGACAAAACTATGAATATTTGACAACTTAGCAATTATGAGTTGTTATAGAAACTAATGAAATATATACTGCAGTGTTCAGTAATTCAACACAAATTCGAGCTAATATGTAAAGCGCAAACATATGTATTATATCTGTTGCTATTCATTTTCGTACTCTATAAAATACAGAGCACGACCCATACGTTATTTGTCGGTTGGAGAGTTAAAGCAAGGGGTAAAAGAAGTCAATGGCACTGCGTTATAATTTCATTAAATTTAAATACAAATAATTGTATGGGGAATAAAGTGTCAAAATTATGTATGTAGGCCTACAGTAGACTCCCGATTATCCATGAGTGGATTAATCACGTTGCGGATCAACCACGATTGTGAAAAAAAAAATAAAAGTACATAATAGTGTACATAGTTTATGCAAACATTTTATTATGATAGAAATAATGAAAATAATTTGATTTGTATTCAAAATGTAACTTATAATTACAGACTTATAATCACTATATGATCTAAATGTCCCTTGATATGTAATATAACATTTGAAATTATTATCAATCAAATTATTATCATTACTTCCGCTCTTTAACGTTATTTTCAAAACATATAGGGTAGTTGTTTACAGTGTACTTCGCCTGCCGCTGATGAGTCACGTCAGGCGTGGCAGTGGCGCGCTCTATTGTTTTGAGTTCACTGCCGTCTGCCACCGTGAGTCAGTTGTGTACAGCAGTCAGTGCAGTGTGAAAGTGCTTATTGACTGATTTACAGGATGGATAAACAGAAAATCCATAGAGGGGGAACAAGATACAACAACATGTGATATTATGGTGTTACAAAAAATTTGTGCAAGCGTTGTAAGAAAAGAGTAGTGCTAAGAATCAAAAATCTATAAAAGACTTCTTTCCAACCCAACAATAAATGTGTTTGTTTTACATTCATTAAAATGTTGTTTTGTGATTGAAGTGATAATTAATTAAATGTCAGTATGTACTGAACTACTGTATTTTAATTTTTTTATTTTTTAACCTAAACTCATAGTAAGGCCTAATTTAAGGCTCAGTTTTGTTTCAGAGTTGATTTTAGTCATTGCTAGGCAATTTTAGGCTAGTTTTGGACTATCCACGATTTTGATTATACACGAAGGGTTAGCCACTCATTATCGTGGATAAACGGGAGTCTACTGTAATATGTTACAGTTAATGTAACATTCTAGAAGTAATATGAATTAATAATGAAGTAATATGAAGTAATAATGAATACTGTAATACTCTGTACGTGTATGGGTGGGCGGGTGGGTCAATATCAATGCACGTGTATGGGTGGGCGGGTGGGTCAAAATCAATGCACGTGCATATACGGATAAGATGCATAAAAGTGGCTTGGCCATGATGCATACTTGATGTATAGTTAATAGCAACATTTAGAATTAAGGTATTAAGTCCTACCTCAGTAGAAACAATTGTATCCTGTTGTCGAAGTAGATATTAAGAATTAATTATTTCCGGGTCAGCATGTTTTTATTTTAAAATAAACATTATATGCATATGGGGGGATAGTATTTGGAAACAACTTATTACCTATCATTGTTGGAAAACGCAGCTGTCATTGTTAATTTTCAACTGAATATGAGGTTGACTGAAATGAATATTAAAGTAACGTTACATATATTCATAGATAAAACACACTTCTTATATCCCATAATTTGATAAAACGATTTAAATTTAATAATCCATTATTGTTTCGACAATGTACAGTAAAACCCCGATTATCAGAAACCCAACATTAATCTTAGAAACACTGGTAAAACAATTGACATTATGTCTGTTAATTGTCGTGTTGTTAATTATCATGTTCTAAAACAATAACAAAAATGAATTTATACATTAAGTAAAAAAAAATATAAATTGTGCCCTCTTACAGCAGTGTAGGTATATTGATTTAGGATGTCAGCCAAACGAAAAAGAATGATTGTAACTATTGAAACAAAATAAAATACTTTTCACAATGATTTTAAAAATTATACTGTACTGTAATTAGGGGGTGTGTGATTAGTGATTTTTGAGTTCAAGCCGAATTGAGTCGAGTAGTTGGCATTTTTGTTTCGTGTATTTTGGAGCGTGTATTTACAGAAGGATTTCCTGTCCACCCAAGACAACTGTAAAAGGCAGACATCATCCTAAGTCTATGTTAAGTTTTGCCTAATTCGTAAATATATACATCTAAACTGAAGGCAATAATTTTGATTTGTTGTTTGTAACTGTAACATTTGATAAATAAAAGTGTTTACTTCACTGCTACCTACATTTTAATGTGGCATTGTTTTACCTTTTTTCCTTAACTCATGACTAATATGATGTGAGAAAGTATATTATTAATTGAAACAACGTGGATTATAAAGATTTAATCTGTTCACTCGTACAAATTTTCTATGCAAGCCAATTATACTGTTTCACAGCCGGCCGATATGTTTATCTGGTGGTTCTCTTCAAAGTGTACCTCAAAAACGTACAGTAGCGAAGCTTGTTGGCAAAAGCTGCATTCAACCAAACTGATGCTAAAATTCAGGCGTCATCGGTTTGCATAGAAGTTTGGTAAGCGTCATCGGTAGGTCCAAGTTTGGATGCATGTTCTAGGATCCTGCGGAACTTGTCAATGCCAAAGACCACAGCCAAACACTAGCTCATAAATGGAAGAGACTTTCTTTTCTTGGGGAGTCATGGTACGAAAGGCAAAAGCAATAGGCTGCCAAATGCCATCAAACTCTTGGGACGCAGCAGCAATAGCAGAGGAGGAGGCACCAGTCTGCAAGATGAACTTTGCTGAAAAATCTGGCATCCGCAGAACTGGAGGCTGCATAATGGCCTCCTTCAAAGCATCGAAGGATGTCTGCTGAGCTTGCCCCCAAACATACTTTGCACCTTTCTTCCTGAACTCAAAGAGATGGCAAGCTAGGCCACGTTGGGGATGAAACGCTGATAGAAATTCACCATTCCCACAAAACGGGCCACACCCTTGGCATCCTGTGAAGGAGGGAAATCCCGGATACTCTGTGTCCTAGCAGGATTAATGCAGACGCCCTGTGAGACCAGATAAACCTAGAATTTGGCCTTACCAAACAGTCAAACGCTGAATGCAAGTCTGGAAGGGATACTGAGTCGATGGACACCATGGCGTTCAGACGCCGATAGTCAATGACAAACTTAGACTTCCCATTAAGCTTGGAAACCAGGAATGCCTTAAAATTTCTTAGAAAATAAATCCGCTCCTAGAATTATGGGTACACTGAGGTCCTTGGCAACCAGAAAGCTCCACACCCAAAAAAACCTATGGGTCTTGAACTGAAAAGAAACTTTTAGATGGATGGGCAGAGGAGATCTAGCCGCAGTCAAGCAAATCAGAAACGACTCAATGTGTCGGACAAGACCAAGATCGGTAAAGCGTTGATACAATGTAGAGGTAGGGATGTGCCAACCTGCTACTTTTGCTTAACTGATGTAACAGTTCAATTTGCCAGCGTGTATCAGTTAAATTTAACTGATGATAAGTAACAGGAAGTGTTCAGCCAGCATTCTGTTACTGTTGAAACTAACTGCAACAGCCCAAATGAATTATTTTGAAGCAGTAGGTTTCTGTTACACAATGAATGTCAATAAGTTTAAAAGTTTGATACACAAACATATGTTTAATTTAACTGATGCCAAGAAACAGCACTACTACCGTCATATTATTTTGTAATTTCGTTCCAAGTCAATCCATAATTTAAAGAAAGCACTCAATAATATTGTAAATGGAAGCAAATAAGGTATTTTTAAACAAGAGAATGTTTGAAATAAAATGAGTTAAGTTAAATTACATGTAATTGAAAATCAGAAGTATAAATATAAGAAATAAAATGTTATAACTAAAATTATTTACGAAATTGTTTACTGATTGTTTTCATATTAGTTGTAAACTCGTGAAATATTAATTGCTGTAATAAAAAATTGAACTATTTTTTTACTTATATTTACATTAAAACTAAACTAACTTTTAACTTAGCTAATGTATAATAAAGAAAACAACAAAACCTTATAATTGATTACACTCTAATAACAAGCTAAATGTAACAGATGAACTAAGTCATCTTGAGTCTCCACTGAATGACAAATACAAACTGATTAATTTAAGACTCGCATTAGTTTCCATGGTTCAACAGTAAATCAACTGACAGTCGTGTTGTCTAATGCAAATAGAAGCAGAACAGGATATATGGAATATCCATTTCCTGTTACATCAGGTGGTTAAAATGTATCAACTGATACCCTTTGACCATCCCTAAGTGGAGGACGAGACAATGGGCCGAGCCAGAATCAAGAAGGGCTCGATACTCCGTGTCTTCCCAGCTCTGTTGTTTACTTTGAATTGAACTAGTTCATATCATAATGAACTCATTCACTACGTTGATACCAAACTGATAATGTATGAGTAAACTTAAAATAAAACACAAGAAAGCATACAGTTTTCATTCATAACTTATAAAACTGTTAACTCTTAAAAATAAATTAAGATTTAAATCTAATATTTTGTGAAATAAATCTACTCGATCAAACTTTGAGTAGTTTAGGAAGCTTCAAGCAGAGTTCGAGTAGTAAAATACTTGATCAAATACTCAAAGTTTCGAGTACTCGCACACCCCTAACTGTAATGCCCTACATAGTTTTAAAATAATACTTGCACAATTTGGGTACACATTTACTGTTCATTATTACTGAAATAATGTAACATCTGATTTTCGAAAACATGTCCAGCTTCAATTGTTTCCGTTAATCGGGGTTCTACTGTATTAAAATTAATGAAGCAGTAATAACTTATCCATTAAAAACTAACTCTGAATTTTTAATGCAACACATATGAATTTATAAACAAGATTAGATTGTGTTTTGTATAGGCAAGGTTTTGTAATAAAGATTGCATGTAGATGACAGTGCCCTTTTATCAGACAGAAAGTGATCAGAAGGGTATTCCCAAACATATACACAATAGAAGAACCTAATTTATATAACCATCCAAGTGGTTACATAACAGTCTTTTTTCTAATTTTGTTGGTTAAAATTAGATCCCAAAATGTTAGCTGACTAATTGACATAGATGTTTTGTCTGTATTGATCGTGGTATACTGCACATAAATTACCCATTTACATGTACATTTTTGATTGACTTTATTAGTATTAGACTAACCACCATTACAACTAAATGGAGTAAAATGTTAAACTTTTTCTAAACTTGGGTTAGGTAGAGCAAGAGGCGCCCCGAAAGGCGAACAACCCGGCCGGAATACTACTAGCCTTTTGCGTTCGCTCGGTCAAAAGACTGTCCTCAAAACATTAGCCACGCACAGTGAAGTACAGTAGAACCTCTTTAATCCGAACTAATTGGGACCGGGGGTAGTTCGGACTAAGGAATAGTTCGGATTACAGAACATATGTTGCGGGAAAAGTGAAAAATACTTTATAAAGTAAAATGCAGTGTTTATTTAATACAGTAGTAAACATAGTGAATAAACAGTACTGTACATTACAGTAGAAACAATTACGGTGTGTATATCAATAAATACAGTATATGATCACAATGAGTTAATCAGACAAAGTCGTTAAAATAGTCACTCATTTTCCTTTGAACTAATGTGGAAGTGCGTTTTTTGGCTGCCAATTCTCGAATTTTCTTTAAGACCATCAATTGTGGTAAAGAGCATTCGGATTGATTTTCGTACCAGTTCATTGCCGTATTTAATGCAGTAAACGCATCGGCATGGGATGGTCCAGAATCAAAAGTTTCTTCATCATCACTGCTGTCATCAGATTCATTTTCCTCGGTGACAACGGAAAGAATCTCATCTTCACTATTAATTTGGTATCCTGGATCATCCTTGTCACTGTTGATCCACTCTGTTGCATCAGCCACGTCACACTCCTCAAACCCAGGAATAGCCTGACAAAGATCTACAATATCATCGACGATCTCAGTCTTCTTGTTCTTCAATACAGTTTGTATTTCCAACTTCATTGTTCAAAGGCTTAGGCCATAGCTTATTCCAGGCGTTCGCCAGATTGTCCCCTGTTACATTTGCCCAAGAATCCACCAGAATATAGCAACAGTCCTTAAGGTTTAATTTCTTTGTAAACGCAATTACACTTTCTTCGTCTCTCTCTGCTAAAAGTAGTCGCCGAAGCAATTCTTTCCTGTACATTCTCTTCGTTTTCGCAATAACACCCTGATCCATTGGCTGGAGGAGGGCTGTTACGTTTGGTGGAAGGAACATAACTGAGAAGTCTTCATTAATGCTGTTCAAAGTGTCAATGTCAGGATGAGTGGGGGCATTGTCGATTAATAACAAGACTTTTACTGGTTTGGATTCTTTCTCTCTGAACTTTTTTACTTCTGGAATAAATGTGTTCGAGTACCAATCAAAAAAAATATCTGATGACATCCAAGAGTTTTTTTGTGCCCTATAAGTTACTGGTAGACATCTCACATTTTTGAAACAACGGGGTTTCATACTTTTACCAATAAGCAGCAATGGAAGAGAGTGAGTACCACTTGCATTTGCACAAACCATAGCCGTTACCCTGTCTTTGCTCACTTTGTATCCGGGAGCTCGGGTTTCATTTCGGGATGCAAGAGATTTTCTTGGCAATGAGCGCCAATTCACACCGGTCTCATCGGCATTATAAACATCATCCCGTGAAAACCCCTTATCAGCTACAGTTTTTTGAAATGTTTTAACGAATGCTTCTGCAGCCATAGTGTCACCAGATAAGCTTTCCCCTTGAACATCGAGTTGTCTTATTCCATGCCGTTGCTTAAATTTACTCAGCCAGCCACTCCTAGCCTTAAAGTCAATAGGCCCATTGAGTTTTACATTGAATTCAAGAGCCTTTTCACAAAGAAGTGGACCCGATATTGGTTCACCCAAGCTCCTTCTTTGTGTAAACAACAAATACAGTGCATGTTGAGAGCCTCATTATTGGCTGTTTTTAAGGTTTTCCTATTTTTAGGCCTTTCATTACTGTCTTGTTTACTAGAGTATTGCATTATGGCATCTTGTTTGTTTTTAATGTCGGTAATTGTTGACTTACCTACACCATACTCTCTGGCTAACGACGCACCACTTTCACCTTTCTTAAGTCTTTCTATGATTACTATTTTCTTTTCAATGTTTAAAGTGTTATGTTTCCGTTTCAGGGACGTTTTTGATGACATTTTAGTTTACTGTACTCTGTCACTGTTATCACAAACAATCCTAACACTGATGCTGTACGTAGTCTATAACCAAGGTACTGTACCAAACAGTAGATGTAAACTAACACGTTATACTCGTTCCTATAAACAACACATGTACTGTAGTTCTCTGTGACAACGGAGAGCGACTGAGCGTGATAACAGTAATGTACACTGTAGTGTCGTGAGTGGGGGAGGGGAGTTTGCGCGCATTCCGTTGTAGTTCATTCAACGGCCAACGTTAAACGGCTCCTGCGGCGGCGTTCGGATTAGTGGACGTTCGGATTACGGGGGTTCGGATTAAAGAGGTTCTACTGTATACATATACAGGAAGTTTTTAAATTCTGCAGCCAAACATCGGGATTTTGTTCAAGACATGAAAATAAACAAAACTTTTTACTAAACAGTATGGTCTATCTTGCTTCCTTAACCGTGTCTTTGTATTTTAGTATAGTAATTTTTATTTAAAAAAATATCAGGAACCATAAATGCCACAGGTCTTAAGATTTGCTTACTTACTAAAGCTAATAGCACGTAAATGGCCAATTATTTTGTGAAATCGTTTGACAAAAATTTATCTTACGTTTTAAATTTAAAAAAATCATGAACAAACAACCGCTGACTGTAAAACATTATAAGTATTTTTATGTTTATTTTATGTGCCACATGATAATTGTTTACACAGTTATATAATTTAATATCCCACTGTAATTTTATAGACACAATTACTTAAACTAGGCCTACTAATAAATAGTTTATATAAAAAATTTTTCTTTAAATTAAATTACTTACAGTTACTCTGTTGGAAGCTCACTAACTCCACAGTCGACATCGTCGTCTTCCTCTGAATCAGAAGACGTGTCACTATCAAGTCTTATGATGAACTGTTCCATGCCAATATCCCACATATGCTCTTCTTCGATGTATTTTTTCTCCTGGTCCGTAACGTGGCGACATACTTTAGCCCACTGTTCCTCAGAAATGTCATTGAAGGCCTCAGAGGCTAGGTGAATAATGTCATTCATTTTGAATGAAGTATTTTTCTCAGCTACTTTTCCCTTCACTGCAGCCCATATTTTTTCAATTGCGTTAAGTTCCGGGTGATATGGGGGCAAACGCAAAACACTGTGGCCATGTTCTGCCAATAGATCGTCAACTTTGTATTGCTTCTCTTCTCCCTTTCGAACTCTTATAATTTCATAAAGTTCTGGTTTTGTTAATTTAGGGTCAAAGTTGATATTCCGTTCATTTAACCATTTAATCATTTCTGATTTAACAGTATTGCTTGTAGGCTGTCTGACACTTGCTGTATTATGGTACGATGCATTATCCAATACAAGAACTGATCTGGGAGGTAGGTTGGGGATAAGCTTTTCCTTTAGCCATTTCATGTAGTTCTCGCTGTTCATCTCGTCATGGTAGTCACTGGTTTTTAAGCCAGATTTCCACATCAATAAACCCTTTTGAATAAATCCTTTATTCCAACCTGCATGGAGAATAATTAATCTGGATTTCTTTGATACTGGTTTTTTAAGACCTAAATTAGAATTATGTGAATCTATCCAGGACTGTTGCTTCGTGTGTGTGCTATGAATGTAAGTTTCATCTGTAAAAATTATCGGTCTACCTTCTGCTCTATAGTGGGTAATTTGTCGTAGATATTTTAATCTTAAGAGTTTGATATCATGTCGTTCCACAAGTATTTTTCTGTTATCTTCAGTTGTCTTCCATTTGTGGATGATGATAAATCCCATTTTATGCATGATTCGCCATGATTGCTCTTCCCTTAAAACTAATATTTGCATTTTCAATTTCAATCATTTTTTTTACAGTTACACATGATTTATGCGTTATGTGATAATTATTTATCAAACGCCTCAAGGCATCCAAATCGAACGAATCTAGATCACACACTGGCTTTTTCCTGTTCACATTTTCTTTAGGCGTAAAAAATTCTGGAGGAGTAATTTTTACATCGGAGGAACTTTCTTTCAGAATTCTTTCTATTGATCGCCTGGAAACTTTAGTGGCTTCAACAACTTTATCTATTATTACTGACTTTAATTTATTTCCTTCTTGAATATTACAAAAATAATTATATACATTAACAACTATTTCCCTACCTTGACTGTGTAGAACAGTTCCTTTGCCACCTAACTTTGGCATGATAATACCTAATAATCGTTATTAATATATATACACTATTATACACTCAATAGAAACTTAATACTAGTAATCATTAATTAACTCAATGTATTCATAGTCAACACAATTGCACCAATCAATAAAAATCACAGTTTACTTTAATAACTAACTTTGGGAATAAACTGACAAATACTTGACCGTACGGAAAGAGAGATACCGCCCAACTAAATAAATCTACAATGAGATAAAGGATTCTATGAAACAGCGCCGTAAAAACTGCCTTTAGACCCAACCCTCAGTTTCCGGGAATTAAATGTTTGCAGGCACGTTAGTACACAAAAGGCAGGCGAAATGAGTAGTAGCGCGGCTCGCCTTCTGAGATGCCTCTGCCTCTAAAAGGTTACTTGGTCAGGAACTAGAATAGGAGAGATGGTCATCAGCAAACTTACCTAAAAAGACGCCCCCTTACACCTTACAGTTGTCAACATATAAAGAAACATCACAAGTATGTAGGCACTGAATTTTGTATCCTATGATTGTTTACAACTGTGAGGTGTTGGTGGACTTTTCTACTTGTAACTATTGTTGAAAATTAATTTTAGATATTGGATTGTTCATGCCCGGTATAAATAATTGGAGATTTCTTAACATTTAAAGTGTTTTAGGAAACAAACACAATGTTTTGTCTGGTACAGTTTCTGTCGTCTTCAGGCGTTTATTACTACCATAGTCTACATTCCACTATTTTTCCCTTAACCCAAAGTAATTTAAGAAAACCCTTTAAATATACGTGCTTAAAGTATGGTTAACTGTTAAGAAAGTCACGTTTTCTTATAAAGAATGTTAAGTTGGTGAGTATAGTGGTCCTAGTCCCCCATACCTGATGAAGCTTGGGTAGGTTGGATTTTGCTCTGTGTATTGTTGAATGTTTTCATATTTTTTTGTATATTTTGTCATAATTTAGTTATGTGTATGAATTCAACATCGACTCAATTAAGTTGTGTGTATGTCACTTGTTTATAAGAATGTGTGACTTTCTTAACAGTCAACCATAGTCTATAAACATTTAGTTTTTAAGGGGTTTTTTAATAAGGAAAAAACTAGTAGTAAATGTAGACTAAGGTAGTTAGTAACACGAAGACAACAAGAGCTTTATACCTGTTGAAATGTTGTGTTTGTTTCTTAGTTAAGTTTGCTTATGCTCTATCTCTCCTAATATATTTTTTCCAAGCTTAAAAGATTTTTTTTTGCTTTTTAAGGTAAGGTTAAATATCAATTGATAATCTCAAAAATGTAAATGTAGACAGTATTATTATTAAGGCCAAATGAAAATTGATAATTTAAGTATCTCGAGTTCGCCAATTAGAGAGCACAGAACAGCATGGTCTGCAGAGGCCACACCAGTAGTAATAACATGTAATATTGAAATAGATTTATTTTTAACCACCCAAAAATGTTTATGAATAAAAAAATGAATAGCAAAATTATTTTTCAGACTGATAAACATATATTTGTATATTTTGTTAACAGTAAAGTCCCCTATAAAGTCGTCTACAAAGCCAGCTAGCCAGCCAGTGAAGAAAGAGGAAAGCTCGTCAGAAGATTCTAGTGAGGAAGAAAAACCTGCACCTAAGACACCTAAGAGGAAGAGACAAGAAGATGATGAAGGCGGGGAAGAAGAACCAAAGGTACACTGAAACATTAGTGAGATTAATTCTCAATACAGGACCAGCAATTGATTTTTTTATCTCATTTTTCATTTACACAGTTTTTTTAGACTAGTTATTTATTTTCTATACCAAACCAAACAAGTTAAACATCAATTATAAGGATACTTATGTATTTTAACTCTTTGTATAGAAATACATAAGAGCGTTTGCAAGAAATACTCGTCATATAAAGTGAGTAGACTCAGGTATCCGAGGAAATTGGGACCGAGACCACCTCGGGTACATAAAAACTCTGATAATACGGAGGTTATGGTAAAAATAATGTGGAAAGCCATGAAAAAAGTACAACATTAGTTTATTACAGGAAAAACCCAAAATAGAGTAAATGTAGTTACAGTCCTGTAAAAAAGAAGGAACATCAGGTATGTCTTAAAAGTTGTATTACCGCAGGATGACAAGAAGTTGGTAATAAGTATTCCATTTTATAACTACAACAGTCGGTTAAAAACTACAATAATAGAATTTAATAGATTGTCCTTAACATAACATCCTTAATAGTATTGTCCTGAAATAATAGTATTTAACATTGTCCTTAGGCAACATTGTGGAAGGGCAATTTCCTCTAATGTTACATTTGTTGACAACGAATGTATTATTAAAGTCATCATATTTCATATATCTACTGTCCACAGTAGTATTCGCAGCTTGGTTTTAAGTGCAGGGGACCGTTAAGTCCAATTTCCGATCAAAATTATCATATTTATCCTGTTGTTTAACGCAATCTGCTTTACTCTCCTAATAGTGCAGGAAACCATTCCACATTTTAACAGAACAAAATTATCGATCAAAACCACGTTTCTAGTACACATTGGCGACGAAAACACTGATTGATTCATCATTTCAATCAGTATAATCTGACTAGGATAACCAAGATTCTACAGTATTTCCTCCGCCCAACCACTCCTGAGTAATATCCCTTCCCTTACCCTTTCTATTTTTGTTGTTGTAGTATCATTAACATTTCCTGTTTAAAGAAACATGATACATCATTTCCTTGAAGCTTAAGGTTGTGAAAGCTAAATATATCAGCATTGTTGGGCAGTTTTATCAACCAAGAATCTTTGTTAAGGCAATAACTAAAATATCTATTGTATTGGCCTTACCAATACAACAATCAAACGTTTGTCACAAAGATCAAACAAACGATTTAGTATGATTATATTATATATATATATGGATGTGGGAGTACTCGAAACTTCGAGTATTTGATCGAGTATTCTACTACTCGAACTCGACTCGAAGCTTCCGAAACTACTCGAAGTTCGATCGAGTAGTTGTATTTCACAAAATATCAGATTTACATCTTAATTTAGTATTAAGAGTAAACAGTTTTACAAGTTATGAATAAAATATATGCGCTTCCTTGTGTATTATTTTACCCTTAATCATATGTTATCAGTTTGGTACACGTAATTATGAACTAAACAATACGCCTAAAAATAGGTAGTATACGGCGACAGTGAAGTGAACTAGTCAATGTAGTGAATGAGTTCGTTCATTATGATTTGAACTACTTCAATTCAAAGTGAACAACAGAGCTGGGAAGGTAGCGATCACTGTAAATAGTTACCGTAGTAGCGATCAAGTTATCGTAGTAGCGATCACACATGTTGGTTGTCGAATCTACTAGGCACTTGTAATCATCCTACTGTACTGTAATCATCCTAAAAACATTTTCTTACAAGTTGGTTTAAACATTCATTTTAGGGTCCCCTGAAACGGTTGGTTTCTGTCCGTATATTTGTTTATATGTGTGTTTTGAATGAGTGGGTCAGTATTCCAAAACTGGACCCAGTTAATTGATCCACCTGCCCACCCATACATGTCCAGTGGTATTGACCCACCCGCTCACCCATACAAGTCCAGTGCTATTGATCCACCCGCCCTCCCATAAACCTCCAGTGCTATTGATCCACCCGCCCACCCATATATGTCCAGTGGTATTGACCCACTCATCCACGCATACACGAGTAGTGGTATTGACCCAACCGCTCACCCATACACGTCCAGTGCTATTATTGATCCACCCTCCCACCCATACACGTGCAGTGGTATTGACCTAAATAGCGTGAATGAAACAGAAGTGCTGGTGCGTGTCTTTATTACCCAAGAAAGGGGACGAGAGATCCGTTTGAAGATTCTCAAAAAGACCTATTACCGATACAAATCTAATTTATATTGTAATAAATTTATGTTGTGTGACGTTAACTTGTACTGAACTGAAATTATCATCATATATTTCTCGCGTGCCGATTGAGGCCTATTTTGTTTTTTTAATCTGAGCAGGGAATCGTCCAATGATTTTGACACAAGAAAATACTGTATCTTATCATTTAAATATGGTAATGGCGTTCTAGCAGCGTGTGACACAACATTATTGATTTATTTCCGTCAAATAAAAAAATATATATATATATATATTTAAATCCGGAGCAAATGTCTATTAATTATTATTCCATTAACACCTTAGATCGCCAAAACCTTATTTCCGGTTCGCCACCTTACAGCTTATTTCTGGTTAGTTGTAACCTTGTTATTACTGAATTAAATACCCACAGAATACAGATCCACTCTTCTTGGTGTGTACGCAATCAATTTTTTGTTGAGAGGAGGCAGTTTTGAAAGCAAATGACTGCATTTGACAATGACGCCTTAATTTTAACATCAGTTTGGTTGGATGCAGCTTTTGCCAACAAGCTTTGCCACTACTTCGTGGTACATTTTGAACTGAACCACCAGATTAATATATCGGCCGGCTGTGAAACAGTATAATTAGCTTGCATAGAAAATCTGATCTGTGTTATGAGTGAATACTTTCTTAGTTTCTTACATAATATTAGTTTTGGAAAAAGGTTAAAAAATAATGCCACATAAAAATGTAGGAAGGCAAGAAGTAACAAGTTTTATTTATCAAATGTTTCAGTTACAAACAACAAATCAAAATTATTGTGTTCAGTTAAGATGTATATATTTACGAATCCAGCAAAACTTAACATAGACTCAGGATGATGTCTGCCTTTTACAGTTGTCTTGGGTCAACAAGGAAATACTTCTGTCAATACTCACCCGAAAATACTCGATAATCGAAAAAATGCCAATGACTCGACTCGAATTCAAAAATCACTACTTGCACACCCCTAATTATATACAACCTAAGATGTTGAAATTTTTTTTGTTAGTGTTATACTTTAATGTATAACAGAAAAAGTATTTAACAATAAATACAAGTTTCTAGTAGAGTTAGAAAATGTTCTAACCTGTTCTAGTGAGTTACACACCAGTGGCGTGTAAAACACAGCCGCCTTTAACGAAGGCTGGGCAATTGGTCAACACTTGTGTGAGGTTGTGTTGAAGCTAATGATATGAGCCCTCCCTCCTTATAGTATTGGAGGAAAACAGCGTGAGTTTCAAATTAATGGGGTGTTTTATTTCATGAATGATTTTGATTACTTCAAAAATGTATCACAATCATTAGCTTGATACTATCAAACTAGATGAGTCAGGGTTGTTTTTTATCTGTGGATATATAACATTCAAAAACTGCTCTAAACTAAGTCGTGATGATGGAAATAAGTA
This sequence comes from Stictocephala bisonia, assembly GCA_035578905.1. Lineage (NCBI taxonomy): Eukaryota > Metazoa > Arthropoda > Insecta > Hemiptera > Membracidae > Stictocephala > Stictocephala bisonia. Next base: position 430,472 of record JAQJVL010000027.1, on the reverse strand, counting down.
CCGTTTTGGAATCCTGCCGCTGTAGCGCTGCGGTCAGCGTTCAGCACATGTACGCTGGGTACTACTAGCAGTTGTCAAGCCACAACCGCCGTTATAGATCCATTCGACTGTATTTAAAAAATTCCTCCACCGATTAAAAGTGCTGCTGACTGTGAATTAGTTGCCCATCTAATACAGATACAGGAAAACAGATATTTACAATTCAGAAGAAAGCTATTAGAGTTATTTTTGGCTTGACAAAATATCAATCCTGCAAAGGCAAATTCAAGGAAAACAACGTTTTGACGTTTCCCAGTCTATTCATTTTTGAATCTTTAGTTTTTGTAAAGAAAAATCTACAACTTTTCCCAGAAAAACCAGTTCTTAAATATAGTTTCAGAAACCTTGATTCCTTACCACTACCTAACCACAAAACCTCCTTTTTTCTAAAACAGTGTTATTATTCTTGTATCAAGCTTTTTAACTGCCACTTAGGATAAAAGATATTCAATGTATAAAAAAATTCAAGCACTGTATAAAAAATCTACTTTTGATGAAAGAATATTATTCAGTTAGACATTACTTAGAAGATGTAGCTATTCACTAGTTATTTTAAGATATTGTACATAGTTGTAAGGACGATTGTAAATGCATTGTATAATGTTCATGACAATAAAATATTTGATTTGATTTCAACAAAACGATTCTCAGGATCCTCTGGGAGATATAGATGCTACCTCTTCAGATTGTAAATTTCAACTGAGCAAAACTAGGTTTCCTGGTACTATCATACTAATTTAGTACAATTTTTAATAACACTTTCTTGTTTCTACGCCTTGTCAGTTGTGCCAAAATCTGATTAGTACAGCACACTTTCCGTAGGCCTCATGACATATCGAAAACAGCGTTGCCTATTCGAACACTGAGGCCTTCTTTTAAATCGGTTGTGGTTAAAGCATTTGCAAGTGTTATCCAACATCACTTTTATCAGTGTTATCCATCAGAGAATATTTTATTCCTTAAAATAGTAGGGTATTTGTTTTTTTGAGGTTTTTTTAATTTTAAACTTTCATAAAAACATATTATTGGTACATGATTCTAAGTGAACACTTCAATTTTATTTACAATTAACTTATCTAAAACTTTTGTTACAGAAAAAATCTGGAGGACAGCCCAAGTATTCAAACTTTGTCAAAGGAAACACCTCTTTTAATGATGATGTAAGTGCGTTTTAAAATGATATTTTTTAGGGCATTTGTGTAAGTTGTCTTCGTAAACTGATAATGGTGAGGTTGTAGGTTCATCAGGTACAAGCCCTCTGTATGATTTAATAACGTAACCTTCTAGGTATCTGCATTACATTCTAAATAAGTTATGAAAAATTCAATATCAGTTCAGAGTAAATTAATTGGATGTATTGACTGACCTTGGCCACAGTAAACAATATTCTGGTTCTCTGATATTTTAGACACATGGAAAAACCCCACAGTTTTGTAGCAGAATTAATTATTAGAAGATGCATAGTCTGGCATAGGTAACAACACCATGCTACTGACCGGATGTACTGTCACAATAAAATTGGTTTAGTAGTGTTGGACACTGAGAAAGTGATTTATGATTCTCTAATTTGTTCTTGTGTTATTAGACTATAGACTATTTCATTGTTTAAAAGTTCATTTATCAAATTTTATTTGTATGAGTTTGTTAAATATTTACACTGTTTTTTTATTCTGTTGATAATTTAATTGTTTTGATTTTTTACTCGTAAACTTCAGCAAACCCGTTTTATGGTATTCTTTACTATGGCTGTTTATTGAATATAAACAAATGTAATGCTATTGTGTTGCTTAGCATTGATTACCATGATATTGATGTTATTAACTACTTAACTGATACTATGCTTTACAATAATACTCGCATCATATATTTTTGGTTTCTAAGAAAATTTAAAAGAACTTATTTATAATGTATGATATTTAAAATCATAAGTCATTTATTCAGTCAAGACATTATAATGCATAGACAAAATTAACAGATCAACTGGAAGAATTGAAATTATTATTTAAATAGATTTATCTTTATCAGAAAAAAAAAAAAACACCAATCAATCCAACATGGATTACATCACATCCATGACATATTTTTGTGTCCTTGTTTCCGTTTAGGATAAATATTTGCTTTGAGAATACCTTCTTATAAAATCACAAATAAATGACCTAGCATTTTTTCTACCACAACATTAATGAGCTATAATATAATAATAGTTATGAGTTAACATTACTGTTTTTGTATTTTAAAAATAAAATAAAAACCAATAGACACAGTGACATAGAATTACTTGTTGCTTTGATCAAGCCGAAATTATTGAATTAATATTTTTACTGTACGCATTCGTTAATGTAGTTTATATGACTTATTTCATAGACACGTTTTATATAGATGATTATTACAGTATTTTTCGTTTAGGTTAAATGCCACTAAACTCAATTCCACGTTCACCGTGCAGTACAGATTTTACGGGAAATGGTCAACTACTACCTGTACTGTAAATATAAAGTTTTTTGTTATGTGGGTTGCGTCAACTGTCCTCGCGACCCGCGTGAAGGTGCCAAAGTAGATATTACTACTTTCTGCTTTCTGTAGGCTACGTAACAATAAAGATGGTCATATGATGTGTGTTTCAGTTATCTGTGATGCTTTTTATCACTATGGATTGGTATTTTAAAAAAAAACAGCCTATGATAAAAGTGTAATAGGAAATTTTAAAAACGTGATTAAAATTCATCTAAGTGTTGTAGATTTACTTTAATATGAAACAATATACGAGTTACAGCATAGACTAACTAAACAATATTGGTTAGTTAGTCTATAGCTACAGTAACTCAAAAATCTAATTAACACGCAAAATACCGAAAAAGTACAATAATATGATTGCATAAGGGTCCTGTAGGTGTCTTTTAATATATGAACGGATTGTCTTGAATAGATTATAGATTTATTACGTGGAAAAATTGGTACAAATAAAATTGATCCGTCGCTTTTCTTGCAGTTATAAGGTTCTGAACGTGGGAAGGAAAGGAAACAATCTGTCCTGTGTTGTCTACTATCGGGGACGTCAACAGTCCTCTATTATAAATAGAATGCCTCGACAAGGCAACAACAATAACAAATGGTTACTGATAAGACGGGCTTGTAAACGTTAGTCCAACTGCCAAACAATTGATCAGTTTGGTGGAGGTAACTTGCCTTTGTGGACGTGCGTTGTATACGTAACTATAGTGAATATAGTGATTTATTAAGTTTTATTTATTTATCACACATAATTGCGTAGTGTAACATTTGTTTATAGTTTTTATTCTTTACACTAAGATTTGATACGTTTATTACGACATATTGATTTTGTGTTATGGCGTCGAGATCTGCAGGAAAACCTATTAAAAGTGGCGACCGTAAAACAGTGTTGAATGTTATTAAATACTTCAAAAAATCATTTCCTGAAGAAAATGTGACATTTTGGGTTAAAAAAACTAGTGAAGCAACTTTAACCAGTGTGCGCTCGGTTTACAAATTTCGGAAAGAGGAGAGCACTGGGAATATCGTAACGCCAAGAAAAACACCGCGTAAAATAGAATACAAAACTAGTAGGAAACTTAAATATGATGGGTTTGTTGTTGGAACTATTCGGAAGATTATACATTCCTTTTTCGCTACTAATACACCTCCAACACTTTCTGCAGTTTTAGAAAAAGTAAACGAAGATCCAGATCTTCCCGAGTTTAAAAGAACAACGCTGTGGAGGCTGGTTAGGGAAAATGGATTTTGCTTTGAAAAGCGCAGAAGACAGTCTTTATTGTTAGAAAGAGACGATTTAATTGTTTGGCGCCATTCATACTTAAGATCAATGAGGCAGTTTAGGAAACAAAAGAGAAATATTGTGTTTATGGACGAAACATGGGTAAATGTTGGGCAAGCGACCTCAAAAATATGGAGAGATACAACTATTAAAACACCGAAGGATGCTTTCTTAGCTGGACTGACGACGGGGTTAAAAGACCCAACTCAACGAGGGCCCCGTTTTGTTATTGTGCATGCAGGAGGAGAAAGTGGCTTTGTTGAAGGAGCGCAGCTTATATTTTTAGCAAAAAAAGGAGCAGCCGATTTCCACGCTGAAATGGATGGAGAAACATATGAAAAATGGTTTGAAGAACAATTAGTCCCTAATGTTCCTCCCGGTACTGTTGTTGTTATTGACAACGCATCGTACCATAGCCGTAAAGTGGAAAAAATACCAAATACAAAAACTAAAAAAGAAGACATAAAGAATTGGTTAATAGCTAAACAAGTAGCTTTTCCACCGGACATCTTGAAGAAAGAACTGCTCGCTGAGGTGCAAAAAATTAAGCATCTTTTTAATCTTAACGTTGTCGACGAGATAGCTAAGACCCATAAACTCGACGTTCTGAGACTCCCTCCTTATCATTGCGAGTTAAATCCTATAGAATTAGTGTGGAGCCAAGTTAAAAGGCATGTGGCTGTTAATAACAAAACGTATAATGTCAAGCTAATGGAGCCATTAATTGAAAACGCCTTTAAGGCCGTCACAAAAGAGCAATGGAACAACTACTGCAATCACGTGGACAAAATTGAAAAAGAAATGTGGAAGATTGATAATTTGCAGGATGACGTGGAACCTTTAATTATTCAACTCTCGGGGTCTTCGACAAACTTGTCCAGTGAGGGAGAAGATAGCTCAACTACGTCACACGTTAGCGTTGAATCTGGAGTTGCTTTGCTACAGTAAATCAAGGAAGGCAATCAACGTGAGTAAAGTTATAAAAATAAAATAGGAATATCATGACATCATAATTGTAGCCTATGGCCTATATGAATAAATATATTTGGTGTTTAATATACATATTTTTACTTATCTATAACTGCGTTAATTATCATTCCAAATTTATTACTTTCACATGACTGAATCTTATTTAACTTACATTGTTTAAGTGTTAAAGAATTGCTCTATGAACTCTTTTTATCTATGAATAAAAGTAAGTTTAAGACAAAACTAAATAAAATATAGGCCCAACCGAAGTAAAATAATTAATTCGGTGTATAAACGAGCGTTGCGCGAGAGTTGATGTTTTTTGGACGGCTAGTAACGACGAGACTGCCGTTTGGATAACATGGCGTATGGGCGCTCCGTACTGCACGGTGAACGTGGAATTGAGTATAGGCCAGGAATTAGTATATTGGAGATATAGGACATCAGCGAACTTACCTTAGAAGAAGACAAGTTGTGACATACACAAAATAAACACATAATCTCACAAATATTCAATGCCACTGACACTTTCTTCAGGTGAGTAGAGAGAGGAGAGAGAGAGGGAGGGAGGGAGGGAGGGAGGGAGGGAGGGAGGGAGAGAGAGAGAGAGAGAGAGAGAGAGAGAGAGAGAGAGAGAGAGAGAGAGAGAGAGAGAGAGAGAGAGAGAGAGAGAGAGAGAGAGAGAGAGAGAGAGAGGGAGGGAGGGAGGGAGGGAGGGGGAGAGAGAGAGAGAGAGAGAGAGAGAGAGAGAGAGAGAGAGAGAGAGAGAGAGAGAGAGAGAGAGAGAGAGAGAGAGAGAGAGAGAGAGAGAGAGAGAGAGGGAGAGAGAGAGAGAGAGAGAGGGAGAGAGGGAGGGAGGGAGGGAGGGAGGGAGGGAGGGAGAGAGGGAGAGGGAGAGAGAGAGAGAGAGAGAGAGAGAGAGAGAGAGAGAGAGAGAGAGAGAGAGAGAGAGAGAGAGAGAGAGAGGTAGGTCTTCAACTATTCTTGAAATAGGTGGCTATGGTGGGGGTGTTTGGTGGTTGGTGGTAGGAGTTGTACATACATAAAGCAACACTTGGGTATAGATGCAGTTTGTCAGTCAGTTGGTAAATGAAGTTTGCTGATAGGGAAGGGGTTAAGGGGAAGTGGTCTATCTTATGTTCAGATTAGGCGGGTCACTGGATTTTGTTATCCATTGGTATGTTCCATCGTTAGTAGTTGGGAACTATTGGCATGGAGAGGAAGTGATCTGATTACTTTAGTGGTGTAACATTAATCGAAATTTTGGTTATGGAGAAGAGTATAGGCAGAGACCGGTTTTTAGACTTTGCAATCATGTATATGGCCATTCATACGTTTTCACTGGCAAGGCAGGACAGTGCTGGCACTGGAGTTGAGAAATTAGATTGGTGGAATCACAGGAGTAGTTTCCAGGTATCTTATAGGTTAAGGAGTTAGTGGAGCTGGTAAAAGATGTGGCTGGAAGATGAATAGGACTGGTTTTGCAAGGTTTCTTGTTACAAGGATTAGAACTGGGTGGTTGCTGGTCTCTAGGACAGGTCAGGATGTCGGGATCAGGTAACTTAAGAGGACCAGGGTTTGGCAGAGGTTTTTGTTTTGTCTGAGAGTCATAGGAGGTTTTTCAAGGAGATCTTTGGTGTGATGGGAAGCTTTTAAGATGTTGAAGCCATCTTTCAGGATTTGGTTGAGTTTCTGTAAGCCATGGTGGTAATTAGTGACAAGGGGTAAGCATTGGGAACTAATTCTGGTTTGGGGTTGGTTTTGGGACTGGGCTAAACAGATTTAGTTTTTAATAAGATTGGTAGGGTAACCTCTTTTGGAAAGCACTGACAAATTAGTTATTGTATTTATTTAGGTTTCTGGGAGAGGAAATAATACGATTGGCACAGGCTAATCTATAGGGTAGGGAGCATTTAGTGTTGTTGGGGTGACAGCTGGTATTGTTGTGTATTGGTAGGATTGATGTGAATATCAGTTTGAAGGACACCGTCCTCCAATTTAATTTCAACATCAAGGAAGACTATGCGTTCAGAAGACGATTGCCAGGTGAAATTCAGGGATGAAAAGTTTTGTAGGCTTTGAAGAAAGGAGCTAGCAGAGGGGTTGGACGGTTGTTTTTGAAGGAAAGTCTTCTCCAATTTCCCCATGTACAGGTTAGCATAGGAAGGAGCCATGCAGGTACCCATAGCGGTACCCTTGATATGGAGGTAGTTGATGCCAGAACTTTGGAAGTGGTTTTTTTCAAGGATGAATTGAGTCAGCTGAACTAGGAAGGAAGTGCTAGGTTTGGTGTTTGGAGGGCATGTACTGAGGAAATACTCATTAGCAGCTAAGCCATATTGTATATTGGGGTATATTGGTGTACAGTGAAGTAGCATCAATGGTAACCAGTTTGGTGTTACGGGGTAGAGGTTGGGGAAGATTGGAGAGGAGTCTAAGGAAATAATTGGTATCCTGGATGTGGGAAGGAAGTAGTCGTTCTAGAGGTTGGAGTTTGTCATCGACAAAGGCAGAGATACGTTCGGTAACAGAATTATAGCTGGCCACAATAGGCCTACCAGGGGGAAGGATGGTGCCTTTATGGATTTTGGTATGGTAGGATATAAAACTGGGGTGGGATAGGCTGTTCATTGATAAGCAGGATTTGGCTGGTGGTGGTTAGGTTTTGGTGTTTAGCGTGATGAAGGAGGAGATTTTTCAGTTCTTGGTTGTGTTTTTCAGTTTGGTCGAAGTCAAGTTTTTTGTAGGTGGAGGAATTGGACAACTGGAGGTTAGTATTTATTATAACAGTATCTGTCATGCCATAATAAATATTTTGCACTGTCATTACGAATAAACGTTGCTTCACTTAGTGGTTAGATTATATCAGGAACTACATAGAAACGCACATTTTAATTTAAACAAAATTAGCCATACTGAGCCCCATCGCCCCCACCAAAACTGGAAGTCGTGCCGTACTGGGGGATGGCTCAAAACCAGAAGGTGATAGGATTACGGGTGGCAGTCGGAGGGTCAAATCACGACTCGGGCAGCTGAGCGAAAAGCTATTTATTTACACAACAAAATTAATCTACAAAAACTGGCAGAAGGCCACAATATGAAAATTACTTATCAAATCAACAAGAAACACAAAATTAACAAGAAATAACAAACTAACACAAAATCAGCAAAGGCTACAAATACCAAAAATTTGCAAAACATATGTGCCTATCTGCAGAAATACCAGACCCAAAATTTTAAGAAAAAACTTACAATGAAAAATTTAGAAAATCTTGACAACACAAATTTCCGGCAATTTAGCCCACATCCCATGATTCCACCGAGGCCAGGGAGTAAGCCGGAATCCCTGGGCAGCTCCGAATGAAAAGTAAAACATTAATAAATATTCAATTCCTTTTGGTAATTTTTAAAAATTAAACAAATTGGAAAAAATATAGCACGGTACCGTTCCAGTAAAATTCACTTCAAAAGTACTACAACCAACTTAACCACAAGGCCTAACAACAATATGAACAATCCCATATGTAATCAGTGCCCCAAAATGTATATACTTTGAAATAATAACAAGAAAAAAATAAACCTCTAAAAACTAAATGAATAACAAACAATACTAACAGGTATACACTATTTATAAAAATATGGCCTATATAAAAATCATTTGGCTGCGTTCAAGTTCAAAGATAAAGTTCAGTTTATTTTTCCGGAGGGCATGGCCTAGAGGAGCTTATCTTTTTTTATTTCAAAATAAATTACCACCTCCAGCTCAGCCACCGGGAAAACATGGAACGCACTGACCTGAGGACTGGAGAACCTCACCCAAAGATGTAGAGAGGGCAGTGAGGGGCGAAACTAGCCTCTATCACATGGTCCCCAGGCCAGGCTCACAGTAGAGATGGTAGAATTTCATCCGGACAGCAGGCCGAGGCTAAAATGTCCCACTCAAGGACCCTGGACTGCAAGGCCAAACACATTAAAAAAAAGTTCAGCCAAAAAAAAAAATAATAATACACATAACAAAATAATAAATATCAAGGTGCATGATACTGCAAAACAAAACAGGAAAAGACAAATAAGAACATGATTGGAGCAAAGAAGACAGTAAAAGATTAATTTTAGGTTACAAAGATTCTGTTAGAAAATTATATTTAAATTATAAATTGCATACTTAAAAAATTATTTACGAATTACGTATATGGAAGTGAAAATGACAAACTGAAAATTTAGGCTATTGGCACAGCAAAGCAATACGTTACAAATGAAAATCAAACTAAACAGACAGACAAGGTTATTGTCAAAGAAAATAAATATGGTAAATCAGTAACTCCAACTGCAAAAGGCTCAATAAAAATGATATAGAACTAACCTAGAAAATAAAACAAAATATAACAAAGAAGGGAATGATAAAATAGTAACCTTGAGCACATGGGTTTGACAAACCTAGTTTGACAAACATCTAGACCAAGAACACAAATCTAACAATACACTGAAAATAACAAATAAGCCCGATTATTATTATTATCATTTAAACAAAATACTTTCACCAAAAGGGTGATTAGATATTTGAAATGAAAGATGAACACCTAGTTTAAGAAACCCTTTAGCCAGACATGTCGAGAACAGTGGCAGCCGAGGACAGGCCAACCTGACAGGCCGAGAGCTGGAATCACAGAACGACAGAGTCCGAGCCAACGGCCAAGAAAGTAAACAAAATGGCACACGTAAAAAAGTAAAAGTATAATAAAGTAAGCGCACGAGCGATCTCAGGCAGCCTGGCAAACCACGATGACAAGAAACAAATGTACCGGTCAAACGGCCCGGTACAATACAGAGTAAGTGGACTAACTCTTAGTAAGGAAATCAGTCTGAAAAATGACACTGATCAGTCGACGTAGGCCTACATTGCATCCATCGATGTTAAGTTAAATGAAGAAAAACTTTTATGAATGAAGTAGTAAAATCCATCCGCGACTAAAAAGTTTGGATTTTTGCCACTTGGATCTCACGAATCACCTCATCTTTTAGCAATAAATTACCATGCAGGCATTTGCACAGTCCATATTGCGGCTAAAGCTTTAAAGATAACGATCTGAAACCAAAACTAAATTGAAACAAGATAAATTTCTGACTAAAATAACTTTTTAAAATTTTGATAACAGCTCTAATTTTATCTTGGCACAAGTTTGAATATTGGGTAACTTCAATCTATATAAATAAAAATGAATGTATGTATGAGCCTTATGCATTATTAAATTACTGATCCAATAGTCATGAAACTTGGGAAATTTGTTAGTATATTCCTGGGAAGGTTTCTGGCATAGTAACTCTATCAAAATGTAACGCTTAGTGTGCAAGGAGTTCGAATCCCAGGTATTAGAAGCTTGGAAAAAAAGCTGTGTGTACTCATTAGACAATTTAGTTTATTGCGTGAAAACTAATAGTCGAATCTTCAATCTGATTGAAAAACGTTAGTGTGGGATGAAATTATCTACAACTTTTTTATTTAACATTTTTTTCTATCTCTTAATATACGAGTTAAACACGTGAGCAAACAAAAAATGCGCTTGGCGCGCCTTTACCCACCCAGCCGCTGCTGCGAGTGTTCACATCGCCTTATACTGAGACCACCTAGCCGCTGCTCACACGTCAGAAGACATGGATTTATTTGTGTACGCACACCAGAGAATAAACATTGTATATCTGAGTGCACTTCAATAAACGGCATCAAATCAAGAACATTTATTGGCACACTGTTCTCAATCACACCTCTTTAAGTTGAGCTATTATTATGTTAATAAAATACTACATTATGTTAGCTTATATTTACACGACATTCAATGACTGTTAGGCGGAACAAAGGGTCAGCTAGTAACCTATAAAATCGAAATGAAGGAGAATTAAAAAATTTAAAAAGGGGATTCTAGTCACAAATATCTTTATCTTAAATAGATAATTCATTTATAATTTTACGACATTAAATAAAGGCAGTATCTTGGACTGCGCAAAGTAGTTTTTACGCTTCTCTCGTGGGGGTTTAGAGCCCTCTTAACACGTTCACTGCTATAGTAAAAACACTCTAACCGACCCGGGAAACTAAGTACTATAAAATTTAATTTTACTTACCATAAGGTATAGACAGCCCAAAAACAGCAAAACGAAGTTGGTTGTAGCATGGGAAAAAGTTGTTTATGACGTCATAAGTTGTGGTCTGGATACGGTCCATCAGCCCCTTGGGATGCACTTGTCACTGTCACTTTGTCAAAAAACTTCTCTTTTCTAAAACTACCGGTAAATTTGTTACTGACCTATTCTATGTTTATATTATAATATTTCTATTGTTTATATTTACAGCCCGCCTAACCTCCAACAGTTCTTTTTTGCTATCTACTGTAGACTTGATTTTCATGAAATGTGTCAAAACACTTTCCTGGGCAGAGTCCGGGATTTTCAGGGCAAATAGGACAATAGTAAATTGTCCTTTTGGTCTTATTACCTGCCCGAAAACACTCCCTGCATCTCTTCCGTTTTGTACCGCCCCTAGCATCCTGGTCTTCACTTTTGGCGATACGATGCGGAGCATTTCTCGGGGGAGTCACCGTACGCGCAGCGGGTCTTTGAGGCAGTAGTGATTCAAGCATTTTTAGCCTGAACTTGTACAATGTCATTTTTTGCCCCACGGTGTGCATATTGTGCAGATGATATGCATTTATAACTAACATCTGAAGAGTGTGGACAAAGATCTTCAGGTTCCAACGTAGGGTTTTCCTGTCGCAGGGGTAATAGGATAACATTTGATCCATTCTGTCCACACCCTTCATGTGCGCGTTGTACTGCACTATTGGCAGTGGTTTTTGCTTCTCTTGACCTCTCTTGTTGGTCATTGACACCATGTTATTTTCAAATTCGGTTGAAGTTTAGAGAACTTCATGCTTGTCCCTCCACTTTCCAACAAGTATGCCATCTGCGTACTGGGCAATGGTCTCCCCCTTTCTCAAGACTGCAGCTTTTACATTTCTGGGGTTGTATTTTCTGTCGTTGCGAAGGGTCCCTGTGCAGTAAGTATTCATACTAAGAAGTTTGGACGACAAGGCAAAACTATTATAGTAATTGCCCATGTACAGGGAATGCCCATTCCCTAACATTCCCTGCATCAAGTGAAAAACGACCTTCATGGCATGACCTTTCCCAGAAAGTTCATCTTGGCCTCCAGCATACACTTTAAATTTTAATGTAAGGCCCTGTGGCTCATTCACTGAGAAGAGTTTTATGCCATACTTGTGGCGCTTACCCTGCAAATATTGCCGGAAAATCAAACGGCCACGCCACAAGACCATGGCTTCATCTATTAAAAGCTGTTGGCCAGGGTAGTAGATGCTGGCCATTTTTTGGTTGAAATAATTAACAATCTTGTCAACTTTTTCTGTACGGCTGGCTGGTTGTGGAGGGGGAGTAGCACTAGAGAAGTGTAAGCATCTCAAAATCAGCATGAAACGATCCCGGCTCATAAACATTCGGAAGCTTGGTAGGCCAAACAGGTAATGCGTTTTCCAGTAGTCCTGCAGTCTGTTTAGACGAATTGTCCCAGTATGTAATAAAAGTCCTAAAAACGTCTTCAATTCAGGTATGGTGAGGTCCTTCCATTTTGTAACTCGGGAATTCGGAGTGGTAGTAGGCCCACAAAAACGCTCAAGGGCATATTTGTTAGATTCAGTACAAACAAACTTAAGAAACTCATCGTCCACTAAAAGCGAAAACCAATCAATAGGTGAGCCATCGCCAGGTATGGTCACCAATAGCTTATTGTCCTTCAAAAAGTTATTTTTTTTTAGTCCAGCAGTGTTGTTACACCAAATAGGGTTCAAAACTGCATCATCATCACTTTCGTCACTTTCGGTGTCGGAATCTTCACTTGTAATAATGTCGTCACTCAAGTCAAGGTCATCAACAGTGTTGTCAGCCATGTTTCAACAATAAAAATTACACTAATACTACAATAATATAGTATTAGTGGTGGCGCAGTGCTGTAACCCAGCTACATGGGGACAAAGTGTTTGGGAGATTGTAGGCGATAGGTTGGATGCTCGGTCCTCTTAATACCGACATGGCGTCCGCTTGGTGGTTGCTATCGGCGTGGACACTACTAGAGAAGTCTGGGGTGTCCATGTTGGGTGGTAATCATTGTGCGGATGTTGGGTGGGGGAGATAACTGAGCATCAGGCTTGTCAATTAGCTGAAAATCAGACCAGCACTACGTGGTTCGGATTCCACGTAAAGCTGTAGGTCCCTTAGTTGCCCTGGCTGTTGGGCTATTAATAAATTGCCCTTTCTGAGGAGCAGTTGAACTCAGTTAGTAACCAGACTACACTCATCCTACACTCATAAAACCATTCATATTCGCCTTAAAATACGCACAACGTTGTGTCGGCGTCTCATATGTAAGAATGTAAGAAGAATGTAAGAATATACACTAAACACTTATTTACATAAAGAACAAACTTATTTACATGAAGAAATCGCTAAATTACATCAATTGTTAAACTCCGCTCGAAAAAAACGATAGATAAAAACAGAAAACGCAAAAATATAGAACGGTTCACATTTGTATGGCGGCCGACGTAAGGTCTACCTCGCGCAAGAGCTGAGCTCACACTGACTGCATAGCAACAACAGTGTAGCGTGGTATGGGCCCGGTCCACGCGCCACCAGCGCTCGGCCGGCAGTGGATCGTATACGGTCCACCCGCACTGAACGTGTTAAGCAGTGAAAGTGGTTTCTATAACTATTTATTTTATTTCTCTTATGTTAATTACAAGTCTTATTGTCAAATTCATATTTTAAGTTAGAGTTTCATAATATGCTACCATGTTGTTTAAAGGCAGCAGTATTAGAATTTAGAAGCTTGTAACGCATTGTACATGTTAATAACCCAGGAAAATAAATTTGATTTCTTTTCCTCTAAATTCTTTTTTTAAAGCTGTGAGAATGTTTTGAAATACAATCATCTAATTCCAACCACATTTTTGCCACTCTTCCTTCCTCCATTCTTCTTATTGTACAAACCATCCTGACCTTGTTATTCTGATCTTTTCTCCAACTGTCCTATTACACCCAAATTAGTCTCTTATGTCTCTATTTCTGATTCTGTCTCGTTTGGTCCTCTGCAAAGATGGCCTTAAAAATTTCATTTCAGATGTTGGGATTCTACAAGTCTGTTTTATTTAGGGTGGAAGTTTCTATGCTGTAAGTTAAACTAGGCATAAAGTGTGAATTGGTTTAAACTTTTTAATATATATATCCATTTTAATATATATATAAACGCTTTAATATATAACATCCATTGTAAAAAATTATTACCTGTAGAAGAGGTAGATGATCATCACACCTGCCTGTAATATGGCGAGTTCCATTACAGCTGCAAAACTGTTGCAAAAAGTAGCTCCGTTGAAACAAGTTCTTAAACCCAAAACAGTACCGCCGAGGATCGTTCCAGTCTGATCAGTCCAATTGTTTTGCAGGATTGGACAGTATCGAATTTTAGAGGAAAATTCCAGTTTTGACCTCGTTACAGCTCGTTGGTTCTGAAATAAGTTCCGCTGCAAAGATAACTTTGTTTCCCAGTTCAATTTACTTAAGCATGAAAATGTGTTCTATTTATCAAGCATGAAAATGTGTTTAAATTTGGTACAGTAGCACCCTTTAAATTTGAAAAGTATCATTTCTAAAAAAAACCCCTCTAATTAGGTTTGTATGAACCTCAACCCGTTAAATTAATATGTAATTAGTAAAATAGGAGTTTTTTCATCTCGTCTTAGTAAAAAATTATGAGTAATGAAGAACACAACTATTGAATTAAAACCAGAATATTTGTTCACTATTTTAATCTATTATTCTATTATTAGTATATTATTTTAAGATGAATAAATAAATTTTCTTACAACTGGGGGTTTCGCTGCAACCGGACACTGTACTATTACTGTTACTACTAACAGCAGGAGTCAGATTACTTTTGCTATACTTATGTGTTTATCTCTTAACGTTTAAGCCCACTTTGAAACAAGGTTGTAATGAATGAAACATTATCCATCCTAAAAGACAAAAGTATAAGTCCCCGAATAACAAAGAAATTGTTTAAAATAAAATCAACCCAAAAGTTATACTTCCTAGTCATAATAGTTGAGACATAATTACTAAAAACTAATAGAAATAATTTGTTAAGTTCTACTCCAAGTGAGATAGGCTAGTTACGAATCATTTCGCCGCTTCCAGACAAGAACTGAAAATAAGTTGGTTGCAACGAGACAAGGACTGAAAATCAGTTTCTTTCCAAGTTAAACTTCTTTGATAGGTTGTAACTAGTTCCAAGGCTTAAACGTTGCAACAACTCTAAAAACAATCACAAACCAATAATAGAAGACTAAATTAGTTTTTGATCAATTTTTTTTATAATTGATATTTTCTTTTTAATGGACTAATCTCTAAGAAAGATTTCTGATATCCTGTTTTGTCTTTAAAATTAAACTCTGGTCTACATTTTATAAACTTACTTATTTTATAAAGTCTGCAGAAAACCAGCCAAACAAGAAAAGAAAAGTTTCAGAGCCATTTCGAAGAGTGAGGGAAGATGAGATTGACGTGGATCCAAGACTGTCAAACAATAGTTTTGAAGCAAAGGTAAGCCAACCGACCAAATGGTCTGGCTGACTGACCGATGCAAATGTGAATATGTAAATGTGTGTCAGTGACTGGCAAAACACAAAAAAATCATATTTTTATAGTTAGGGTTGCAGGATCACTTAGTTTCAAGGCACATACCTTATTTACATGCTTGAGTATTAATTCAGTCAAAATTAAGTCTCAGACGTTGCAAATCAGGTTTATGCTTTCCAGCCATAGAACAGAGTTAACAATCTGATATTAACCTGATTGTAAACATGACTGTTTCTGTAGTTGCACCTTTCAAGATGTATTTTCAGTAGTTGGTAAAAACAGTTTCCATGCAGAATTAAGTTTTTTGATAAAATTTGTGTATGTTATTGTTTATGTGATAGTATTTTTTTAATATCTCATTCATTTGCTTATTTTCATGTTTGTTGATAGTCAGTCAGTATTAATATTATTTTCCTCTTTTAGGAAAACACTGAAGAACAAAACCATCAAGGCAACCAAAGAGGAGGTTTCCGGGGGGGTGGGTTTAGAGGAAGAGGAGGTGGTCAGGGTGGATTCAGAGGTAGAGGTGGTTTTGACAAGGGAAGGGGTGGAGGAAGAGGGGGCTTTGAATCTGGCTCCCGAAAAGGCTGGGGGGGAGATAACCAAGATAACAGTGAAAGTGGAGGCTTTAGGAAGAGTTGGGGTGGTGATGGTGATAGAGGAAGAGGACAAGGAGGAGGAAGAGGTCGAGGAGGTGACAGAGGAGGACGAGGAGGAGACAGGGGTGGAAGAGGTTGGGGAGGAGACAGGGGTGGAAGAGGTTGGGGAGGAGACAGAGGTGGAAGAGGACGGGGAGGTGGGCGAGGAGGGTGGGGAGGAAGTAGAGACAGTAGTGGTGGAAATTTTAACAAAAGAGACTCATTCGGCGGTGAAAATCAACAAAATAAAAAGATAAAATTTGACGAATAATTTGGTAAGAATACAGCTTTGTAATTTTAGGCTATAGTAATTTATATTAAAGAGTAAGAAAAAACCACCAATAACAAGTTAACAAGACATCAAAACTAAACCAACCTTATCCTCCAGAAAATATTTTTAATTTTATTGCATTTTGCTTTTTTTATGTTTAGCCTACTTACCATTGTTTTATAAATAAATTACTGTTTTTACTATACAAATAGGAATCACACTACTGTAAGTTCTGTTTTTAGAGTAAAACGAAGATAATATTTCAGACGCCTATATATTATACAGAGATTATAATACTTGTTGTCAATTTTAGGTTAGGTTAAAGGGCACTAGGCCAGGAATTAGTATATTAGAGAGATAGGACATCAGCAAACTTTGAGTAGAGAGAGCTCCCTCTCTCTACTCTCCAGAAGAAAATGCCTGTGGTGTTGAACATTTGTGAGATTGTGTCTATTTTGTTTTTGTGACTACTACCATTGATTTTACTATACATAGAAGATAGTTCCATCCAATGTTAAATTTTGAGGCACGGAAAATGGGAGCGACCGTGCTGCAACCTGTCGTCAATCAAGTTAAAGAGGTCGAAATTGCCTCCAGTTTCGACTGTTCGGTTGCACAACCTGGGAGCAGTAAAGGAAACTAATCACTCCCTCCCATTCTCTCTTGTTTCTTTTAAGACGCTCGTCCGGACTGTCGCCACTGCATCTGTCTAGGCGATTGGCCTTGATAGTGGGTCAAAGTGGGATATTCCTTGCTGTGCTATGTCTTGCACGGAAAGAAATCGCGATCTTTTATTTAGGCCTTAGGGGGTTGTGAATATGAAAAATGTTAGGGGAAATTTTTTTGTTATTTTGTCAATGTAAATAACAGTGTGTTAAAGATGTTTAGTTAAAACATTATGCATTATCTAAAATGATGTAAATACTGTTTGTATTATAAGTTTATTGATATTTTAAGTAATTGTATATTTAGAAGTAGCAAGAAAAATGGTGGTAGTTCTAAATTGTTAAAGGCTAAATTGTTAAGTCCCTGGATAGCACCAAACATTTTATATAAATTTGAGAGACGTAAAAAATTATATAAAATTTCTACGAAAAGACCATATGACAGTTTTTCAAAATTATTTTGCAAAATGTACTAATGAATTAAATAATGTGATCAATTTTACAAAAAAAAAAACAATTATTATTGAACATTATTAGAAAACTGTAAAGGTGATGTATCTGAGCAGTGGAAGGTAATAAATAACTTAACAAGTGGTTCCTCAAAGAAAATAGTTGAGCTAATTGAGTTGCCAAATGGCGAAGTTACGCGTGAGCCTGAGCCTTCCGTCATTGATGATAATATAAACAATCAATCACCTTATCACAATCCAGTCTAGCCGTCCAGACGTTGTGCATTCCAATGCCCTTCCACCTTTAGGTACTTAATGTCAACATTCATTATTTATAACTCCAACAGATTTAGATGAAATTAAGAGTATTGTTAAGCTTTTAAAAAATAAAAAAATAACTGGCTCTGACCAAATTAATATACATTTACTGAAAAATATAATTAATGAGATTGCACCAGTTTTAGTTCACTTACTAAACAGTAGTTTTATCAAAGGCATTTTTCCTGAGAGCCTGAAGTTAAAATCAGTGGTACCTATTTTGAAGGACAATAACTCTATAAACTAGACGTCAATTCAGTTTTATCAAAGGAAAGTCATCTGAGGATACGTTATTAGAAGTATCAGAAATAATTTATAACAATTTAATTATTCATTAACTTATCATCTGTCATATAGTTCACATTTAATACTAGAATTAACCCTTTATATTATTGAAATCATTATTCATTTTTTATCAAGTAATTAAAGCTTCTTGTCATTATTGCATTTTATAATTATTGTTGTATTTTTAACTATAAATGAATATTCCTTTTTGTTTAAAAGTAAATTGAACTATTTGTCATAAATATCACAATATTAAAATCTGCTTCCGGATCACACCGTGGACAGTGAAATGTGTGTGGTAGGCCTACCGAAAGTTTTAATATTCGTTGTTTTCCTCGTGTGTGAAGTGTGTTTGCTAAGTTTTAATTAATTTGTGACGCGTCCCACTTGGACTTATTTGTTTTCTTTAACCTGAAGATGCCGTCCGCATTCACGGCGAAACATGTAGTTGTTATCACCATCACACGCTATGAACTGTTTGACGGAAGGTAAAGTAAACCTATTTTAGTCTATACCAGGATTGGCATTTTTTCTTTTTATTTGATATAAAGAGATGGAGATAAAGAGAAAATATTTGCAGTATTGATGATTTCATAAATAGTGGCGGAGTCATAAAATGAAAAAGAAAAAAAAACATACTTGCACACAATTGAGTTCTTCAGTCGCGTTGCCGAAAATCGTGTAATAGGCCTACCTCACTCTCTGGCCGTTAACGAGTTGCGCACAATCCTAGCTGCGTTAATTGCGATGTCCCAAGAAGGCCCCAAACCAGTACTCGAGTTGCGCGCAATACCGATCTCAGGTAGTCTGTCCAGTCTTGGTCGCTCAAAAAAGTAACTTAGACCTCAAGCTGTGCTATAGAAATATTTCGGTAAATATCAAAATCCGCCAAAAATAACTTGAATTTTCACTGGTCTGATTCCGAATAGCACCAAACTTATACTACAAAATAAGCACATATCTGCTTATATTCTATGCTTATATTTTCTTGGTTATTGGTAAAATATAATAATTATCTATATCAGCTGAACTTGTTTCCAAGATGACAAAACCAGGATTTCATTTTTCTATAACAACTAAAGTGTGACAATATCTGAATTGATTTTGGGATTGAGTTGGATAAAAAATCCAATAAAATGGAAATATTTTTATTAATATTTATTATTTTGGTGTACGGTACTAGACTAACAATCATCACATATCCTTTGTTTTTCCTGTAACGTTTTAAGTACAGCTCGCACGTTTTGTTATTGGACTCTCGCCTAACTCTCATTAGTGATTTAAGTTAAGTGATCACCGTAATACTATATCCTAATTAATCTAATGTGTAGATAAATAAGTGTAAATAATGTAAGTTGTTAATATAATTATGTTTGCCATTCATTTAAATGTTACTATTAAATTACAATAATTTTTAAACATGTATAGCCTATATTACTCCCCACGGCCCACAGTTCTAGAGTTGAAGTGTTTGGTTATTAAAAAAAGTTCCCTGTTCTTCTACTTAGGATTAATTTATCTAGTTTGAAAGTGTATGCTTATCATTAATACGATATATATATAATTGTTTCAATTTGAAACCATACTATTACAGTTCAAAATATGCGCAAAACCCAAATTTACGTATTATTTTTTAACTATATTATTGTTTATTTGTAATATTTATTTGTTTATATAGTTTTGTTAGTTCTTGGCATTGTTTGTTCTGTTCATTCTCAGTTGTGTAAATAAGTCATATTCGAATTGTTATAATTAAAAACACCACAGAGTGCGGTTATAGTTAATTTTGTTATTATTTAGACTGTGGTTACTTAAAATTAGTTATTTCTTATGTTATTGCTGGTCACGCTACTTGTGAAGTGTTACCAGTGTAATTCCAGAGTGTCTTTTCCAGAGAAATTGAAAATATAAATAAATTGCAGTTTATCCATACTTTCACATCTAGTAAAATAATAGTATGAAAAACAGATGTGTTAACTTTAATTATATTCGCCTTAAACACACGTTTTACAATGGTCTGATTCAATCAATGTTATAAATCGGTATTTTTTAAAGGGGGGACATAAACAAAATTTACAATAATTTCACAACCTGATTAAAATAATGAAAATTGAATCTAAATAATCAGAAGTCTAGTTATATTCTATTGCGATAATATTTCCTAACCAATTGCAATTGACATCGAGATTGTTTTTCTCAAGAAGTAATAATAGAGTCACAACTCTTCATGATTCCGAAAAAAATAAAAACTGACCATTCACCAAACAATGAAATATTTTACAAACAATCATGCAATTACTTGGAACCAAATAATGTGTTAATGTTAGAGTCAGTAATAATAAAACATATGTATATAATAAAATTAAAAATAATGCTATTTTAAATTAAATGCCTATACACAGATTGTCTGAATCAGGCCATAAGATGAAAGCTATTTTTATCTTGTATAGAAGTAAATTAGTGGTTTTGTTATGATTTGTTCTAACCCTATCATTCAATTTGAATCTCATTTGGGTTTTATATTTTGCCCAGTATTATTCTATATAAATATCATAGGCCTATTTCAATATTTATTTTGTCAAAGAAATAAATAATGTCACATTTTTTAATATTTCACTATAGGCTATTCCTGGAATATTTGCAGATTAATTTCATAATTGAAAGGAGAGTCATTGATTGGATTTGAAAACAATTTATTTTTTAATCAATTACCGCATATGAAAAACTAATGATTGAGTACAACAGTCGATTTAATCACCTAATCGATGGTTAAAATGCAATAAATAAAGATTTTTCAGATGGGCTATATAATATGAAAATGTTTACTTAAAGCAGCAGTAATTATCGCCAGCATTGCCGATAAGTTAGCGGTCTATTCAAGTGTGTCTATTTACAAATACATGGTGTGTTAATCATATAAATCAATATGGTGTTTAAATTTATTCAGTTATAAATATTTCTTTATTCAATATGAATGTCACACTGAGTTTTACTGTAATAGTATCAACACAGTATTCTTTATTATTCGAAAGAGATGCAAGCAAATATAAAAACAGAGAACCCGGATAAACGTTGGCCATATGGAATAACGTAAACAATTATCTAAGCAGGACGTTGTTTGTGTGCGTGACCTGAGGAAGGAGAGGGCGGGGCGGCTGTCTGGAGAATGGGAGAGTGGGTTAAGAGGAGGGAAGTGAGACAGAGACGGAAGAGCGTGCGAGAGAGAGAGGAAATAGGGCTATGCGCAGCGCAGCGTGGGGCCTCAAAACAGTTTAGGGGCCTCGCCACAACTCTCCCATATGGATGGAGTATCTCTTTATATAGTAAAATCAATGCTACTACTCTGATGTTAGTGAACTTGTCTTTAAGGTAAATTTGCTGATGTCCTATCTCTCTAATATACTAATAAATACTTGTTGTCAGCGTTTCCTGTAGGTATAAAATGCGTAAATCGAAAAAAATTGCATTATTTAAGATACCTGTGTATTTTGTCATCAATTTTAAATAAATGATTCCTTTACATTCACAGTTGGCTGTTGTATAATAGTTGAGATCAACTCATAATAACTTCAACTATACAGTACTTGTTTTGTGATTGTTTATCTAAGTTACAAACAATTGACTTAAGATAATTTTGTTAATTTCAGCTTTAATGAAATACTGCCACAGTATAGTAAGTTATATATTATAGTGATCAGTGTTAGTTAGCATTTTTCACCATTCTCAAACAAAATAATTTAACTAAAGATGAAAAATTATACAAAAATCCAACTGAAGTAAAATTGTTCAATGTCTAGTTAGTTAACCCTTCCCACGCCATAGACAAAATGCTATATTTTGAGATTATGCTTATTTAAAATAAAAAATTAAATTTGAAATTCCTTGAAGCTGATTTGTATTCTCAATTACATTAGTACAACTTAAATAAAAAACACAATAAAACTAATTGCAACTGAAAACAAACACTAACAACACACTCGAAATGCCCTTGAACGACTGGAGTAAGATAGCGGATAGTTTCGTCCGCGGCGCTGTGGAGCGCTAGCGCTGTCAGCTGCCTAATGGAAATTTCCACTATAAACAGACAAGCTTCCCAGCTGACTCATGTTAGTGGTGTTGAATTATTCGTCTTCAAAGTAGCTTACGCTCTGCCATATTTACATATAGTTATTTAAATTAAAAAACGTAAGAAAAATAAAAAATATATATATATTTGGCGGATAGTTTCGTCCTCGGCGTTTGGAGATTGTTACAGTTGGCGGATTATTTCGTCTACGGCGTGGGAAGGGTTAATAGAGCTTTTTTACCTATGAAATAAGATAAATCGTTCAACAAATAATTAATTGTTGATAGTCACTTATAGAACATATTACGGAGGAATAACAACTTAAATGTCATGAGGTGTAACGTCCTGGAGGAGTAATATTCATCATACAAAAGAATTAAGTTGACGAGTACTAAGTGAGGCCGTTTTTTGTCAATGCATCTCCTCCCTTATTTCTTGACCAACGATTGAGGTATCAAAAAATTTGTCTCTGTTCATAGTTGTGCAATAAAGTATTAATTCTCCAATATTTCCACCCTGAAGGGTATAGCAAACCCTCAAACTGTGTTTTTCGTCCATAAGAATAACATGCAGATAGATTTAAAAGAATCAAAAAGTAACAGCTGTTCAAATATAGATTTATAAAGTTTTAACAGCTGTTGGAATTTAAAACAATAGTGTTTGTAATATTGAGGAGGTTAGATCTTTCATAATGTTATACTAGAGAATGTTGTAAGCATAATTTTATTCACATTCGATTTTATGGCTCTGCTCTATTGGTTTTAAAGGTTACAGTGGTAATCTAATAGTTATTTTATTTATTTAAATAATATTCAGCTGTTAAACAAATGAAATGAACATATTTGATACAGGCTAAGTAATATTATAGGGTGTTTATAGAAATAAATAGGTAGGAACGCAACTTCTTTGAGTGAGATACTGTAAAAAGTTTAATATTATGATTTTAAGTTATACAATTAACCTACTAATATTTGTAGTCAAAAGTCATAGGCCAAGGGGTAATGAGTGCAGCTAGTGATGGGTTTGGCATGCAAAGCATGCGGGAGAGTCTCCTAGTATTTTTTAGAAATAATGTAAATGCAATCATGTGGTTTTGAAAATGAAAAATTGTATTCATTTAGCTTTGTGTCAGTTCAGTGTCACATCATGCACAATAACAACCTGAATTTATTTTTTATTCAAGTGTTGTCTTATGTTGAGGTTTTAAATAGTTTGTAAACTCCAACCTAACAATGGTTTTTTTCCTAAATAATATAACAACTTTAAATATACAGAGTGAGATTCTACTCACTGCAGTAACTTCACTTATAGGTTCTACCCATGTAAAGGAACAAAAAGGTTCTTATAATATCCTGTCCGATTCTCAACCGTTTGGCAGTAATGGCGGATTTTGTGATTTTTTATAATTTACACGACTTTTTACAGTTAGTTTTAAGTTGATACCAAACTAACGTATTTACGAAAAGGAAAGATATATCATTTGAAAGAGCATAAAATTATCTATAAATTAAACATAGTAATCAAATAATAAATCGTAAAACACTTATATTGTAATTTGAAATGATAGTCATTTATACATCATTTAAAAGATAAATGAATAAAGAAGTTTTCTTTGCAATTGAACGTAGGGATATGAATGGTTTAACTGCTTTAAATGAGTCTTAAACTATGAAGAGAAAATTTTGCAGTAAATATTAAAAAAATATGATCAATGATATAATAAAACGTATTATATAACATATAAATCGCTAAATTTCAATAATTCAAGCACCATCGAGCAAACTATACAAACATAGCAGCCAACCTAAATAAGATTTTGAACGGACTGCACACAATAAACGTAAGAGAAGTATGGTGGGGGATATTTACTATTTCATTTGCACTACCTCTCCTAAACACCTAGTAGAACCACGGCCCGATCTGTATATGTTATCTGAAAACAGATTACGGAAATTCCAAAGGTGTGTAAATGTGAGTTGATTCATAGGCTTTCAAATAACGAGAGGAGTAAAGAAGACGCAACGAGCGATGATGGATGGACGGCTCAAATAAAAAAATAACGTCTGCCCTTCTTAAACTAAATAAACTTCCTTTGCCCAATTACATAAAGGAACGCCAAGATGATATATATACCAATATTTGTTATATTTTGGTATACAATATTTCGCTAAAAACAGTTCATTTTTACGCAAGAAAAAACACTAACAAATGGGTTTTTCTGATTTTTTTTTAGGTTTTAACGAAAAATGTAAAATGCAGTACAACATTTGTATATATTTTTATTTTCTACAACTTTTCTCTTTAATTATTTTTTCACCGAAAATCGTGGAAAACAATTTTCACCCTATCTCTTGAAGTCCATCCATATCTACCCAGTTTATTATTAATTTAACGCCAAATTGTAAGTGTTTAGATAAATTAGATGTAAATTTATATAAATAAATACAACTTTCAGGCTATAATTCGAAAAATGATATTTAAAATTCAAGTTCTTTTTCAGTTTTTTGCATTTTCCGAGCATTTTTTCAAAAGAACTATGCATTTTTTATTTCAGTATCTAAAGGTAAACAATTCAACAAAAATAACTATGGGCTAGAAGTTAAAAAAAGATATTTTAAGTTAAACTTTTTGGTTAAAGTTTAGGCACTTTTATCTGTTTTCTATAAAAACATTTTTTAAATATTTTAATACAAAAAATTATAGCATATTAGAACATAAAGATATATTTTCCTCAAATTTAATGAAAAAAAATTATTTGTCAAGAGAAAAGAATTACAAACTGTAAACCTGTTTTTTTTTCAAATTTCTAGGAAAATTTGAGGTTATGTGAAAACAGAATTCGGACAAAAATTGTTCATTATTAGAATATCCACAACTTTTGTACTTAACTTTTTTGAATACAACGTCAAGTTTCCCTGTAAATCATAAAAACCGTGTTCAACCCCTAAAAGTTCACCCCATCCCCGTTCCGGTTTCCCCCCCCCCCCTTTCACCAAGTTTCATGGTGTCCTTAATTTTGATTCTACTTTACATTTTTGGTAAGGTTCAGCACTGGTCTATTAAGTAAATGAACCTAATTGTTTCATACTAAACTATTAGTATTTTCCGGTTTGTTTGTATATATCATGCTTCAATTTCATACTCAAAATAAGTTAAAGAAAATCTTTAAAAAGTTGTTACACCATTCTCTGAACTCTGTGTTCAGAAGCAAGTCAAATTATGTTCTTTTCTAAAAAGGTTAGATTGAGTTAAAATAATTATAAGCTTGAAATATGAATTGAATAAAGAATACACTTGCTAAAAAGCTTCAGCAGCCCGTAAATTAAAAAATTAAACCCTTTCATTTAACATTAATTACATAAAATTAATTATGATATGATTTTGTTTCCAAGATTATTCATTTTACTAGCATCAAAATAATTTGGAATCAGGTAACTGACAAAATCGGTAGTGAATAATTTGTGCTAAATAAACTTGGAATTGTTTCTCAACTGAAAACTGTTCTAATAAATAGGGGTGTGTGAGTAGTGATTTTTGAGTTCGAGTCAAGTAGTTGGAATTTTTTTCGAGTATGGAGTATTTTTGAGCGAGTATTTACATAAGGATTTCCTGTTCACCCAAGACAACTGTAAAAGCAGACACCATCTAAGCCTTTGTTAAGTTTTACCAGGTTCATAAATATATACATCTACTCTGAACACATTAATTTTGATATGTTGTTTATAACTGTAACATTTGATAGATAAAACTGTTTACTTGCTGCCTTCCTTCATTTTTATGTGGCATTGTTTTGTTTAACTTTTTCCTTTTTTCATAATTAATATGATGTAAGAAACTAAGAAAGTATATTGTTAATTGAAACAACGTGGATTATAAAGATTTAATCTGTTCATTCATATCACAGATCAGATTTTCTATGCAAGCCAATTATACAGTTTCACAGCCGGCCGATATGTTATCTGGTGGTTCAGTTCAAAGTGTACCGCGAAAATGTAGCGAAGCTTGTTGGCAAAAGCTGCATTCAACTAAACTGATGTTAAAATTCAGAGTCATCGCCAAATGCAGTCATTTGTTTTCAGAATTGCCTCCTCTCAACAAAAAATTGATTGTATAAATGCCAAGAAGAGTGGATCTGTATTCTGTGGGTATTTAATTCAGTAATAACAAGGTTACAACTAACTGGAAATAAGCTCTGAACTATATAATAAAATTTGAAAATCTGGATGACAAAGACTGTAGTTCAATTGATAATAATAACTAAGCAGGTTTATTAAAAATAAATTTTAAAGTCGCTTAGGATGAATTAGTTTTTAAATTATGATAGGTAATGAAATGTTTGCAACTTGAAACTACTTCGATAAATGAGGCTACACTGAACAACAGATAAATAATTATTTCATAGCGAGAAATTCATGAAAAACATAATTGAATGAAAACCATAGATGTAGTTAATAGCTAATATAATAGGTCTAGACGATATTGGCGACAAGATGCAGTCTGAAATATCAACTAAGTGCCAACTAGTGATACAGTGAAGATTTTGGGCAGCTAAATTATAAACTTATGAATAAAAAAACTAGACATTGGACAAGATTTCTGTTTGATAAAAACTATTTTGGCAATCTCTAAATTCGTCGTATTTTGTTTAGAAAAGGTCTTCCAACATGTTTCTCCCTCACTTGCGTTGATTCTTCATTATTTTACAGTTTACATCGACGTCAATGTGAACAGGGAACCGTTCGGTGAGTTTATGAATCAAAATTATCGTACTTTACCACATTTTACACTCCAACTATGTTATTGTCTAACCTAGTCAGGAAACCGTTCAACAATTTGACAGGAAAAAATATCGTATGCGCAAATATTACATACAGTTTTGGTGATCTAAGGTGTTTTCGGAATAATAATTAATAGACGTTCGCCACTGATATAATTATATCTATTTTTTTTTAATTGACGGAAAATAAATCAATAATGTTGTGGTCACACGCTGCTAGAACGCCATTACCGTATTTTATATGATATGATACAGTATTTTCTTACGACAAATCATTGGACGATTCCCTGCTCAGATTAAAAAACAAAATATACTTAAATCGACTGGCGAGAAATATACCATCATTTCATTTCCGAAAAGGAGCTGAACAGTTCCTTACACGTACGTATACTACAACCGAGATGAACTTTTGCCTAGAAAAGGTAGGAAGTTAAGTGAACCCTTTTGATTGATCGGTATTATTGATATGAATTAAAATATGCATAATTTTCATGGCGTACAAACCATTAGATTTGCATCGGTAACAGGTCTTTTTGCGCATCTTAAACCAGATCTCTCGTCCCTTTCTTGTGTCATAAAGACACTAACTAGCACTTCTGTTTTATTCACGCTATTTTAGGTTAGGTTACAAGTGACTAATAGACTCGGACAACCAACACGTGTGATTGCTACTATGGTAACTATTTACAGTGATCGCTACCTTCCAAGCTCTGTTGTTCACTTTGAATTGAACTAGTTCACATTATAATGAACGAACTTGTTCACTACGTCAACTAGTTCTTTTGACTGTCGTCGTGTACTACCTATTGTTAGGGGTATTGTTTAGTTCATAATTACGCGTACCAAACTGTTTGTGAAATACAACTACTCGATCGAACTTCGAGTAGTTCGGAAGCTTCGAGCCGAGTTCGAGTAGTAAAATACTCGAAGTTTAGAGTACTTGCACACCCCTACTAATAAATTACTGTGATGGTGGAGAACGTATTAATATTTTTAGAAACAATCAAGGATACCAGCTAAATAAAATTTAGAGTAATTAGTGGTAATAAAAAGTGAATCACAATGTTAAAAACGAATAAAAATCCTTCATGGGCAAAATTCTATCCAAACTTTTACTGGAAAGCAAGAAGACTCTTAAATGGCTTCATCAGAAACCCATTATACTACCTTGAGGAATTATTGAAATTGAGATTACCCTTTGAGTGCCGGGCAATTTTTGGGGTGATGTACTGAAAAGTGCCGGGTATTTTTCCATTGAGTGTACCGAAAAGTGCCAGGCCTATTTTGACAAATTTGTAAGCGTTTTTTTTTTTTTTTTTAAATTCCTCGTTTGGTTATTTATTGAGCTATCAACCTAATTTTTTTTATTTTTCTTTACACACATTGCAGTTTACCAAAAAAATTTAAACTACCATGCAACTTATCTAGTAATAAAAAAAAATTGACTTACCAAAAAAAATTCCAATTTTTTTATTTTTTTCTATTTTCACACTCAAAAACACCAATGTAAAAGAATACTAGTCTTGTAACTATGTATATAAACTGAAAGAACATTTGTTTTTGAATACGTATACAAAGTTTCACTTCAAAATCTTAAAAATTAACTATGTTATGTTACTTTTACCAAACTAATGTCAAATTTTATAAATCAGCTGTGGCAAAAAAGAATGTTCAAAGCTGTGATTATTGTTATTATAAACTAATAAAATTATAAAAAACAAAATGAAACTCAAAATCCTCTTCCGTAATAATACAATAAACAAAATCTTGGGTAATATTTACATACAGTAGGCTATATATATATATATTATGTATATATAGCTATATATACAAACTCGGAATATAAATCTAAAACTAATATATATATACACACAAAATTATACTCAAAATAACCTCAAAGTACAATCCCGCAACGGGAATGACAGTAAACTGAAACACGACGTCATGAAGATCAGCTGTCAATGCTACCTAAATCATTCGTCATCTTTGCTATCGTAAATTGATTCTAAGGCAACTAAATCGATATATTATGAAAACAACAACTCTTTATGAACAAATATATGCGATAATAAGGTCAAAATATTAATATTTGGATTTTATACGAATATTTTTACAAACGTCTGGTAAAATCGGACGTTG
Source organism: Stictocephala bisonia (assembly GCA_035578905.1). Classification (NCBI taxonomy): domain Eukaryota; kingdom Metazoa; phylum Arthropoda; class Insecta; order Hemiptera; family Membracidae; genus Stictocephala; species Stictocephala bisonia. Next base: position 401,359 of record JAQJVL010000027.1, on the reverse strand, counting down.
GCATTTTTCGGCCAACTTTCGACGTCCGACAGAATCGGACGTTGGCACTTCTCAGACATCGTTTTGACGTCCGATAGAATCGGACGTTGGCAATCAAAAGGTTAAAATCCAACACAAATTGATTGATTCAATACTTTAGTTTGTAGATTTAGAATATTGTCATATTTGTTTAATGAAATAGTTGTATAAAAATATATTGAATGTATAACAAAAATGAATGATATTTTTTTTCATTGTTAATTCTCAAATAAATCAATCTTAAAGTAGAAATGTACAGTTTTTATTCCTTAGATAAATTTATAGGTCTACCTATAAATATATTTTATTAAGGAATAGTATAATAATGATCTTATTGCAATGCCTTAGATTTTTAAAGTCTCTCATTTTAAATCTGACTTGTTACAGAAAGGTGCTAGAGGCTGCTGGGGCGAGAAGGCAGCCCAGGATCTAAAATTTACCAGAGGAAAATCATTTAGGCATGAGAAAACTAAAAAGAAACGTGGAAGCTATCGTGGTGGTCAAATCAATGTTGGTGTTAATTCTATTAAGTTTGAGGATTAGTGAAGAAAGACATGTTTTAAGAAGTATTTTTATGTATATATTATTCCATTAACTGTTTTACATTCGTTGTAATGTATAATTGTCATAGATTTTATTGAAACCTGTTAAGTGAAGTGTACATTAAAACCCTATTTCTAGCGATGCTAGTTTTATACCAAAAGATTAACCCGCAAATAGTTTTTCTACCCTCTAGAGCCAAGCCTAAAGTTACTGATTCACAGTCTTATAGATTAGAGTTTATAGATTAGAGCAATACGTAAATATGAATCATTTTCAACGTACTACGTCTTTTTTTAAAGGTCACAATTCTGAAATATACTATAGAATACTAGGCTAATTTTACACTTTTGTACAGTTTGTTTTGTCACTTTTATACGGATGGCATGGGAACTTGAAAGTGTTGGGCAGTAGAAAGAGTTTAGAATAGTTAACCCCTATTTTTCAACTCCGCTATAAGAGTTGACACCTTGACTCATCTCATTTCACTCAAATGACTCATTTACTTTGCTTGCACCATTGATAATTTTGTTACCATTCTAATGATGTAATAATTTTAAAAGTAATTTAAAGTTAAAGCAGTTCTTATTTTACCAGGTGGAAGTTGGGCTAAGAAGCTCTATCGAGAGTATAGGAGCATTTTATAAGGCTACAACTGCAAATGAAGAACTTATTTTAAATTACTATTACATTATGAAAAATCTCAAAACTTAATATTTGCCATTTAATTCTTTATAGCATAAAAATTTAAAGGCCCTGCATACATTATTTTGCCTTTAAGTGATGACTAATACTGCAATATGTACATTTAAACAAAAATAATAAAAACCTCCATTACTTTTAAACTATTAGGAATATGATATATATATACAGTAATCTCAGATAATTGGAGCTGAGAGAGACCACCTCGTATTTGTAAAACTCTAATAATAATGAGGTTATAGTAAAAATAATGTAAATGCCATGAAAAAAATTAAAAATAAAGAAAAATGCAAAATAAATTTAGTTATAGTTCTTAAGAAATTTTGTAAACTGGTATGCTGCTTTCCTTTCATTTCATTACTACTGAAATCCTCGGCCTAGTGCCCAAAATTTAACCTGTAAATCCTTTAAGAAAGTAAAATGTTATCTATGTTGACAATGCAAGCAGAACATTCTTTCCTTTACATTTCACCCATCCAAGGGCTAAAGAAGGATTTGCCACTTTGTTGCATTTGTAGGGTACCATCCATTCTTTTTTCCGAACAAAATTTTCGTATTAACCCTGCCGTCTCAACACAATCTGCTTTACGCTCTTAACACGTCGAGGGCTAAGACTGAAATGACAAAATTCATTCTAATCCTATAAAAACACCAATAAACAGAAAACACTTATGGGAAGCGAAAACACTTCCAAACTTGCAACTGACGCATACAAATATCAATAGGTTCATATACAAGGGCCTGACAACGTAACGTCCTACCTCTACGAGATCCGATTTCACACTGATGAATCAACCATGCAACTACAAATGGCGGCAAAACCCACCGCTAGGATGCGCGGAGGGTCCGCCGGCGCGGATTTATCCGCACTTAGCCACCGAGGTGTTAAACAATGCATTTAACATTGTAACGAAACAAAATTATCGTATCAGTACCATATTTTTCGTACACATTGGCCACGAAAAACAACTGCCTACCATTTACCACGCATATCAAAACACTTGAGTAAAATTATAAACAGTAATAATACAATACAGTAATAAATTTCAGTAATTTATCTAATTCTGTATTGTAAAATCACATAAGTCAGCACAATAAAACAACCACGTTTAGGACAGGAGTCGAAAAAAGAGAATATATATTTATTGTCAAAAGTTTTAAAATGAACTTGTTTATATAAAAACAGGGGGACTATGTTTTTGAAATGTATGTCTGTAATGAAATTAAAAAAAGTAAGGTAACCGTGATATGTGAAATTTTAGTTTCTGAAAATACAAAGGTTGTTGAAATATATATATATATATATATATATATATATATATATATATATATATATATATATATATATCTTTTTTATTACAGTTTATTTCTTTACAATCTGTTCTGATGAACTGAACAATATGTACATTTTATTAAAGTTTTACAAATGTTGTGTTGTCTTGAATTAGATGTTAACCATTATTAACACTACAAAAAAATTAAAAAATCTTTGTTTTAAGTTCAAGATTTTGGGTCGCTGTAGACTGAAGTGAAAATAATGAAAATAATGATTTATTCCACATCTAAAAACAGATTACAAACTAAAATTACAAAACAGCTCGGAATTTACTCTGCCACTTTTTCCAGTAGTGTGGCAGAGCAACTGAAATAAAGATTAAAGTTTAAACAAGAGTCCAGTCCAATCACTGTAAATGCTTCCTCCTCTGTGTCGTCTGCTTAATACTATTAGTTATTTACACAAAACTATATACAAATAAATAAAACAAAATTAAACAAGACAAAAAAGAAAGATATACTCTCTTGAGAGACCTCATTTTAATAATTTTAACAAGAAATTTTAGCGTTAATAAATGGAAATATATATATTTATAAACAGACAATTATAGTAGTAAAGACTATTTTACATTAAAACATTATTCAGAAATTGTAAACTTTCATTGGAATATAACCAGTTCTTTAACAAAAAACTAAAATGTTTAAAAGATGTGCACAATTTGATTTCTAAAGGTAACTGGTTAAAATACTTAGGGCCCAGATACATGAAGGAGTGTCTAAAAGATGACCTATTGACTTTGGGTGTTTGAAATATTTTTTGGACGTTACCTCTAGTACTATAAACTAATTTAAAAACTCCTTGGTTTCCACTTCTGATGTAAAACAATCTAAGTACTTTAAACACGAAAAGGTGTTGAACTGGCAGGATTTTAAGATGGCAAAAAAGAGGAAAAGAACTTTCCCTTTTAGCTTTATTTAATATGATTCTGATAAAGTGATTTTGCAAAGTACGTAATTTATCTATGTGATATTTGAACGTTCCGCCCCAGCACTGGACTGCATACTGCAGTCTAGATTGAATTAGTGCATAATATAAGGATCTCATTAATTTTTCATCACAAAAGTTTTTCAGAAAATAAAATTTCCTAATGCCTGATTTTAATTTGCCATGTAAAAAATTAATATCTTTTTTCCATGAAAGCTTTTCGTCCAAATAAATACCAAGGTATTTGAAATTGTCTACTTTTTCTATACTTACGCAATTACAATTATCACCTGAACATAAAATTTCATGATATTTTAGAGGTTCGTTAAAGTTAAAATCGTGAAAATCAAAAATCATAAATTTTGTTTTATTTACGTTTACTATCATTTTATTTTCAAAACACCAATTTCTTAAGGTTTGTATATCCTTCACCATACAACTCCACACATTTTGATAGGAGTTCTCAGCATAGAAAAAAGCAATGTCATCAGCAAAAGCACTTGGTTGGGAAAAAAAATGGTTTTTTTAGCAGATCGTTTAAGAAAATTAAGAATAGAGTTGCAGACAGGACAGATCCCTGTGGGACTCCTGCTTTAATGATAAGAGGTGAGCTTAAGGTGTTACAGATTTTCACCTGTTGCCTGCGATTGGTAAGGAAACTTTGAAACCAGCTTAGGGCTGTTCCTCTGACTCCAATTGAATTTAATTTATTTAAAAGTATTTCATGGTTAACTAGATCAAACGCCTTCTTAAAATCAATAAATAAACCTGTCATCTTTTTAACATTATTAAAATTGTTATAAATTGTCTTTGAAAAATTAAGCAGCGCATCTTCAGTAGATCTTCCTGCTCTAAAACCATATTGATGTTCACTAAAAAAGTTTGCCGAATTTAAGAATTCAACTAATCGTATTTTCATGATTTTTTCAAATATTTTAGAAAAAATAGACAAAAGGCTAATTGGTCTCAGATTATCAAGTTTCACTGACGTTCCTTTCTTAAAAATAGGAACTACTACGCTTAGTTTTAGTTGTTCAGGGAAAACACCGTTTAGAAAACTTAAGTTGATTACATGAGTTAAAATTGAAGAAATCTCTGACGCTATGTTCTTAATTAGAATAATATTAAAATTATCAAAACCGCTTGATTTTTTATTTTTTAATCCGTTAATAGTAGAAAGTACTTCGTTTTCTGTCGTTGGAGTAATAAATTTGGAGTTCAAACTTTGCGGAAGTGGCGCCTCGGTCAAGGTTGTGTTGTTATCAGAAGGACCTGTTTGAGTTGAGATAAGGTAATCGTTAATCATTTTCGCTACTGTTTCATGGTCAGAGATAGTTTCACCGTTATCTAACTCTATTTTGTCAACACCCTTTTTCACATTACCACCACTTAACTTGTTTATTACATTCCACTGCATTGTGATATCCCCCTTACAGTTGTCAATCAATTTAGAATAATACTGATTCTTTGTAAAATCTATTTCTTTCGATAAATTTGTAGAAAATGTCTTAAAATAATTTAAAAAGTTCTGATCATAAGGCCTTTTTTTGCTTATTTTATAAAGCTGTTTCTTTTTATCCAATTTTCTTGTTGGATCATGGCTAGGTGGTTTGGATGATTTTGTAATTTAAGCATGCAACATTCACTGTGTCTTAATAACTTCCTGTCTTAAATTGTTGGTATTTTAAGGTCCTGGTGAAGAGTGGAATTTGATACATACCATGTTGCTCTAACAACCTACCTTAATAATTTAGACTGGTACCATTGAATTATATCTTTATTTGAGTTAGATGCAGTGCCCCACAGCTACAGTCCATATATCCAGATGGATTTAAATCCTAAAAGCCAGTCAAGTTTATTTGTTTTTAAATTTAAATGTTGTCTCTTTGACCAGATGTGAGATTTTTAAGTATGTCTTCTATCAATATGCATTCCTAAGTATTTTACTTCTGATACTTGAGGTAATTGAATATTATTAATTAAAATTGGAGAACAAGAATTTTGATTTAATGTGACCATTATATGATTTGATTTGTTTTCATTTACTTTTACTCTCCAAATATTAAACCATCTAATAATATCATCCAAACTTTGTTGCAATTAAATTGATGCTTGTACAGGATCATTATTAATTGTCATAATACCTGTGTCATTAGCAAATTTTGCGAAATGAGATTGTTCGTTTAGTGGGAGGTCAGCAGTATATAATATGTACAAGAAGAGCCAATATGTACCTTGGAGATTCCAGATTCTATATGAAGCAACTGATTATGAACGTCTCCGTATTTAATTTGAAAAAAATCTGTCAGTGAGATAGGATTTTAATATTAGGAAAATAGAATGGGACACTTTCATAAAAAACTAATATGCCACACTTAGTCAAATGTCTGGGTGAAATTAAAAAGGCAGCTGAACAGTAATGTTTGTTTTCTAAGCACTTATGTATCGGTTCAATAACCCTCTGGACTTGTTCTATTGTATTATGGTTTGGCCTAAATCCGAACTGGTGGCTAGGCACTATTTCATCCATGTTGATTGAGAGTGCAATATTCTGGGGAAAAGTTTTTCAACAATTTTGAAATGACTGGCAATAACTTATAGGCCTGTATGATGTAAGTTGAATGGGGAGCTTTCCTGTTTGACAGTTAGCTGGGCTCTTTTAAATTAAACTGGTATGTGTTCTATCTGTAATATACAGGGTGTTCTGAAAAAAGGTGCCCATAAGGCAGGGCGTGATTCCTCACATCAAAAGAAGAAAAAAAGTTCAAATTAACATAGGTCCGAAAATGTTTCGTTAGAGTTACAGCTAGCGAAAGATTTCGCCTGAATTTCAGTTCCCCTGCTGAAACGAAGCCCTACGGGTATTTGTTGGCTGTTAATTAAGATGTACAATTTAGCGTTCTTTAAGTAAAATGAACTGAAAAATTGAATAAAACCGTTTCCAGACCTGTAGCTACAGTAGTTTTTAAGATATGTGACGAAATACGTGAAACTTGGTCCCGAAAAACAAGTTCCTTTTAGGTTTGAAGCAGATTTACTATGTTAAATGTACAATAAACCCAACATTTTTTTTACAGAACTTTTAGAAAATTTAATTTCGAAGAGAAAGATGTAAAATAAGTCTATAATAGACAAACGCAACCTTTAAAAAATAATCCTTAATTAGCCTACATACAAAACGCATGAAAAATAGACAAAATCTGTTAAGCTCTCTACAAATGTAATATTGAAATTAAAACAGCTGTTGTAATAAAACAAATTAATGAGTTACTAATATTTTTTATCAAGTAAACATTTTTAACAATCATAAATTATCATACATAAAAAAGTTATCTGAATTATCATTCAACAAAAAAGTTACACTTGTCCTAAAAAACTAACCACGTCACAGTAGATTTTCGAAATGTTTCCCCTCATTCAAAATACAAGCATCCAGCCGTCTTCTCATAGACTGCCGAACTCTTTCGAAGATCCCAGGTGTCTCACGTATCCTTTGAATCCCATTAATAATCCTTGTGCGCAACTCTTCTATGGTATCCACAGGCGAGTCGTAGACAAGCGACTTTAAATGTCCCCATAAGAAAAAGTCAAGAGGATTGAGGTCAGGTGACCTTGCAGGCCATGCTACTGGGGCTCCTCGACCAATCCATCTGTTTGGATATGCTTCATTTAAAAATTCTCTTACTTGTAATGTGTAATGAGCTGGAGCTCCATCCTGCATGAACCACATTTTGTTGCGTGTGTATAGTGGCACATCTTCGAGTAACTCATTCAGATCAGTCGTCAAGAAATGTAAATAATTTTCACCATTGAGCCTATCAGGTAAAAAAGGAATAACAATTTTATCACCCAGAATAGCAGCCCATACGTTTATAGAAAACTGATATTGGTGACGGTTCTCTGAAATAGCATGTGGATTTTCAGTTGCCCAAATGTGAGTATTGTGGGTGTTAAGAATAGCCATTTTTGAAAATTTTGCTTCATCAGTAAAGATAATGTTATTTAAAAAATGTGGATTTCTGCACCTTTGGATAAGCCATTGGCATAGCTGAACACGAGGAAAGTAATCTCGAGGCAAAAGAGCCTGGACCCTTTGATAGTGATAAGAATGCAACTGCTGCTCATGTAAAATCTTCCAGACAATTGAATTACTAACACCGAAATCCAAGGCTAGTTCTCTAGTACTTCTTCCAGGATGATTCTCTATTTCGTCCAACACGCCCTCCTCCAATTCAGCTGTACACATTGTACGTGGCCGTCCTGATCTACCAACTTTTCCAGGTTTAAAGGTTCCCGTCTCGCTTAGCCTTCTATGAATGGAAGAAAACATTTTATGAGTCTGTAACTGTCTGCGAGGAAAGTGTTCCTGATAGAGTCGTCTAGCCTCACGACTGTTGCAATGTGCAAGACCATACATTAACACGTTCAGTGCGGGTGGACCGTATACGATCCACCGCCGGCCGGGCGCTGGGAGCGCGTGGACCGGGCCCATACCACTCTACACTGTTGTTGCTATGCAGTCAGTGTGAGCTCAGCTCTTGCGCGAGGTAGACCTTACGTCGGCCGCTATACGAATGTGAACCGTTCTATAGTTTTGCGTTTTCCGTTTTTATCTATCGTTTTTTCGAGCGGAGTTTTACAATTATTGATGTAATTTAGTGATTTCTTCATGTAAATAAGTTTGTTCTTTATGTAAATAAGTGAGTTTAGTATAGTATTTAGTGTAATTTTTATTGTTGAAACATGGCTGACAACACTGTTGATGACCTTGACTTGAGTGACGACATTATTACAAGTGAAGATTCCGTCACCGAAAGTGACGAAAGTGATGATTATGATGAAGTTTTGAACCTTATTTGGTGTAACAACACTGCTGGACTCAAAAAAAAATAACTTTTTGAAGGACAATAAGCTATTGGTGGCCATACCTGGTGATGGCTCACCTATTGATTGGTTTTCCAGCATCCCAAGGGGCTGATGGACCGTATCCAGACCACAACTTATGACGTCATAAACAACTTTTTCCCATGCTACAACCAGCTTCGTTTTGCTGTTTTTGGGCTGTCTATACCTTATGAAAAGTAAAATTAAATTTTATAGTACTCAGTTTCCCGGGTCGGTTAGAGTGTTTTTACTATAGCACTGAACGTGTTAAATGCATGTCTGCCATTTCACCATTAGTGTACATAATATTCATATTACCTGCCATGATGAATAAGATATTATTAGCTATCAAAAATTAACTGCAACGGCACTCGCACTAACTTGTATTAAAGTACAGATCAACACACGCACATAATGAGCAATGGAAAAATAGCTGCTTGTCATGTTTATTTAAATTATTATAAACAATGTTACATTGTTTAAACATATGTTTTAAATAGAAGTTATTTTGTTCCTTAAATCATATGTTTTAATACAACAGCTGTTTTAATTTCAATATTACATTTGTAGAGAGCTTAACAGATTTTGTCTATTTTTCATGCGTTTTGTATGTAGGCTAATTAAGGATTATTTTTTAAAGGTTGCGTTTGTCTATTATAGACTTTCTCTTCGAAATTAAATTTTCTAAAAGTTCTGTAAAAAAAATTTGGGTTTATTGTACATTTAACATAGTAAATCTGCTTCAAACCTAAAAGGAACTTGTTTTTCAGGACCAAGTTTCGCGTATTTCGTCACATATCTTAAAAACTACTGTAGCTACAGGTCTGGAAACGGTTTTATTCAATTTTTCAGTTCATTTTACTTAAAGAACGCTAAATTGTACATCTTAATTAACAGCCAACAAATACCCGTAGGGCTTCGTTTCAGCAGGGGAACTGAAATTCAGGCGAAATCTTTCGCTAGCCGTAACTCTAACGAAACATTTTCGGACCTATGTTAATTTGAACTTTTTTTCTTCTTTTGATGTGAGGAATCACGCCCTGCCTTATGGGCACCTTTTTTCAGAACACCCTGTATACATATATATAGAGAGAGAGAGGGGGGGGGCACTTTCTCTACTCACCTGAAGAAAGTGCCAGTGGCATTGAAAATTTTTGTGATTATGTGTTTATTTTGTGTATGTTACTACTACAGAATATAGACAGATACAGAAGCCCCGCGGTATAGGAAATAATGTAACTACCAGTTCGTGGTATTTCTCAAAATGAAGACGTTGAGATGGTCGCTAACTGGCGCGGCGTTGCTAGATCATAGTGCGGTATTCCCGGTCTCCCACAGTGGAGGGAGGAATACAGACAGAACTCCAACCGATAGTCGGACAGGGCACAGAGGGCAAGGCCCGGAAGACTCCCGCTTACGTTCACTGAGTTGCATTTACTTCGCATATTTTGACCCTATACATTCTCTTGTTTGAATTTTAACCAAATTCTTGAAGTACATAAGGTATACATTGAGCAAATGAAACCTATTTTATGCACTTCTAAATAAAGGGGATTATTTAATTGTGTTCTTAATTAACAATTTTATGAAACATTTATGATAATTTTATCAAATTAAATTATGAAACAATTAATTGTTTAAGGGAGATAAAATACTGTAATAATTGATGATAAGAAATTCAAGATTTTTATTCTGCGATTTGCTTGGACACTGTCAGTGATATTAAACCACGAGGAACTGTAAAATATAGTATATAATTTAGACTTACATACTATATAGAATTTATTCACCACAATTTCTCAATATATATAAGCTTATTATTTTTATTAGGGCCCACTATTTTTAAACCTTTCAATTTGCCAAATTGATTGATTTTTTACTTATTTTATACCGAGTGGATATCATCAATGTTTATAGATGCTATATAAATACCTTAGCAGATACAGAGACAAGGAAATTGTATTGATGGCACATGCTTATAAGGATGCTTGAAACATAATTGGAAGTTATATTTTTAACTATCAATAAATTTATGAACTATTTACATTAATAAACATTTGATTAAACCCAAAAATTGTTACATACATACGTTCTAAAAGTGTTATACAATACAAAATAAATACTGTAAATACATAGTAAACATGTAGACTTTTTTAAAAATTACATCTTATAGCCAAAATTTCTTATATCTCGATCTTTCATAACCACATTATTACTCAACCCTCTATTTTCCCAACCCTTTTAACATTTATAAACCTTTCAATTCGACCAATTTAATGGTGCACTTATTACTGCTTGTAGATACTGTAAAGTGGACAGATCAAGAGACAAAAAAGGAATATTGGTGACACAGTTAAAAGACTGATTTATATCAAAGTCTTAGAACAGATAAAAGTCTTGAGTACAATTATTCAAAGAAATTAAATTATATATGGAAAAAATAACCATACATATTCGTACTTCACAAGACAAAAGATTAAATTTGTTTGTCATGACATTCAAGTCCAGTTTGCGACAATTAATTCTCTTAAATAGACTTTTCATTGGATACCAAACTTGGCTTTGATTTAAGATGTTCGTTCAACTTCTCCTTCCGTACCAGTGAAAGGATGAAAAGTCACTAATGATATCAAAAAGTAGGTTTTTGTAACCAAGATGATGTGCAAGATTTCACTTTTATGTGTTAAGTCATATAAAAGTTGTGAAAGCGTTTCTATATTTTTTTCACCTTGTATGCACGATATTTACATGTTATTGACGTTTCAAGCGCATCGCAGTTTCATCTTCAGTGCGGCACACTCTGTGACTGGATCCACAGAGTATATGTAATGTACCTAGTGATGAGTATGTCACCCTGAAGATGAGAGCTGCAATGCACTCGAAACGGCAACATCTACATAGTGTACATAGCAATCAGACACGGTCATACCCGGGTTATGATAATGTAAATATTCTGGTCTAACGTAGAGTTTATATCAAACTGGTTTCACTTATTCATCGTAACGAGTAGTCACCAAATACGAATTTGAGTATACTTTTGCTGCAAGAAATGTATCGCATAGATTAGTAAATGGTGTGTGACTGCAGCGTTCGTCACATTGTGAACGCTGATAGCGCTGCCATAAGGTTGAAGACGGGCTTGGCTACATACTTTAACATTTAAATTTAGTATTTTTCCGTTTATTCATGGCATTGTTACAGTTTTAGACAATTGACAATGCGGAGACAAGACATTTGATTAATTTACACAGGGCACAAATGACTCGAAGAAAATAATCTAGGCCTAAAAATTTTCTTTCACTTACCACAGTTCTCCACATACTCTTGTAATAGGTGTTTTGGGAACCTTAAGATCCTTCTTAAGGTTCTTAAGGGGACCTTAAGAACGCAGTGCTTCTATTTGTATGAATTTTTACACTTCCTCTAACACAAACTGTCATAGTCTTTCTCTCCATTACAACACTAGATTATAACAAGACACAATGAAAATAACCGAAACCAAACCAATTTTATTCAAAAACTAGGGGACACCTCTGCAAGCTTTGCGTGCCAACCCTGTCATCACTCACTGTGCTCATGAGGTATGGGTCACCTGCGGTCTCGTGGGGGAGCTCAGCCTATGGCCACACCAAGAAGCTCTGCTACAGGCCTCTTTATGGAACTCGGCCTACGGCCTCGCGCGTAAAAGTTCGGCCTGCAGCCTCATCAAGACACACTGCTACAATCCCATTTGTAAATCTCGGCATGTTGCTTCGTGAGAAAGATCAGCCCACTGCCTCGTTAGGATTGTTAACCAGTATGACCATTAATTTTGGTTTTTGGGGCAGTGAAACCCCTAAACATAGTATTTTCTAAAATCTGATGGTAAATTAGTATTTAAGAGAAGAATAATTTTATTTTGACACCCCACTTGGGTGTATTAGTTTGACATTGGTACTCAATTTTGGGTTTTGGAGTATCTTTTTTTGAGGTGGGGTGGCAGAGCCCTTAAACGTTGTCTCTTGCAAGATGTAAAGGTAAAATGTAATTTTGAGATAAATACCTAGAGTTTGATGCTCCACTTGGAAGTTTTATTTTTGTACTACCCTTTTACGGGTTTTAGGAGTACGTATATACCTCTTAATATTTATCCTGTTAAAAATTTAGATTCAGGAGAGAAGTAGCTTTAAATTGATACCCCACTTGAGTAGATTAGATCAGTGGGGAAGTTTTGGGGTAAAAAGGCCGCCATCTTGTTTATGAGTGAAAAAGTTAACTTTAGTGAATTTTTCTGGAGGTTTCAGACAGAGAGCTTCAATTCAAGTATACACTTCATGGGGGTAGGACGCAGGGAAGTGCCTTAGCGTTTAGTCGGTCAGTCACTACATCGAGCTTCATAGTATTGACTGAGTTTTATTCAGAAATTTTTTTACAGACGGAAAGGATGCAGGAAGTAGATGAACACGTGATCAGCGCGCGTTCTTTGAACTTTGCCTCCAATATCAATATCTCCAATTGGTCGGTAGCGTAGTTGGTTCAATCCCAGCTTCATGTGCTAAAGGTTCTCAGTTCGATCCCAATCAGAGTCAATACATTTTGAGAAGGATCAGCTGATAACCACCGGCTGTTCATTTGTAATTGGGCTATTAATTAATGACACTTTCTAAGAAATAGTCGGCCTTAGTTTGTAACAATGACTACATTCGCTCATCTACACTCATCATACTCATTCGAAATCCATATTCGCTCATATCTTGACGATCGGTGTCTTATGAATAAATAAATAAATAAATATTGTTTTCCATCTAGTTTGAAGGAAACAGTATTCGTTCTTTCATATCAGAAGTCGACACAACATTGTGCTAATTTTAAGGCGAATATGAACTATGATATGATATTATCTGGTTAATAACTGAGTTTAACTGTTCTTCAGAAAGGGCAATTTATTAATAGCCCAACAGCCAGGGCAACTATCGTACCTGCAGCTTTCCGTAGAATCCAAACCACGTAGTGTTAGTCTGATTTTCAGCTAACGGACAATTCCGACACTCAGTTCTCTTCCCTACACAACATCCGAACCTTGACTACCATTCAACATGGGACATCCCATACGTCTCTAGTAGTGTCCACGTTGATGGCAACCATTAAGAGGACCGAGCATGGAACCTATCGCCTACAATCTCCAAAACACTGTCCCCATTCGAGATTTATGTTCCTTTAAACATTTTTTACCCATTTAAAACAGTAAAATAATAGTAATTATCCAAAACTTAATTTTTTCTTAAACTAGGGGATACCACAGCATGCTAAGTGTGCAGAACCTCGTTACTGGCTACTCTCGTTTCACCTCACTCGTGTAATTTTGTTATTTTTCTTCGTATTACATCCTTAACACTGTTAAAAAAACCTTGTCAAGTGTGGAACGGTGCACGTCATAAGCTTTCTCATTGTTAGGGTAACAATGATTATCTAGTATTGGGATATTTATTATCTGCCTTATTTTAGCTTTTTGAGAAAAACTTTTGACAAATCCCCTCTTAGTATATGTCTATAGCCTATAATGAATGTCTTTAGCAAATTTCGTGGTCTTATTACTTTTGAGAATTTGTGATTAGTCAGTGTTGTTAGTTTTTTTTCAGTTGAGTGACTAAATAGCAGAGTTGTAGTGATTTTTCATCTAGTTTATTTTGATAAGTATTGTTTATTAAACCAACTGTAGCTTAATAAATTTGGATTCAAAACGTTTTGGATAAGTATGCATTTCTTAAGTTAGCATATCAAACCAAGTTAATCAGTTAAATAATTACACATAAAATATTGGCTTTCATACCTGGATTAAAACCACATGTTTTTGTGCAGTCCATAATTTGTGATATTAAGGAAAACTATCTAACAAATTGGCTATTTGTAATAATAATTAAATATTGTTCTATAACGGAAAATACTCAAAGAATAAATCAACACTCCAGAAGACACTTATTTTAAATTTATATTAATCTTACAACAGGAAATAAGATACTAACTTTGAACACTGTAGTCTAATATTTAGACAAGATACAACAGATTAGTACACCTGTTGCTCATTTACTACATTAATAGAATAAACCAGGTTGATCTTCTGATTTGACCTTGAGCAGCTGTCTATCACTTACTGGCCCACATTACTGTCTGCATACCTTATCTCTTCTGTTTACTTTGAACCACTGCCTGCCTTGTATCAATATTTAATATGATTGGACTGCTTAATCAAGCTGTGTAAACTTGCATAACAGCTATAACTGATCAGTTAAGGTTACTACAAACTTGGCCTTAATAAATAAATAAATAAATAAGTATTTTATTGTATAAAAACAATTATTACAATTGTATCGCAATCGTCATAACGCGCTTACTGTTTAAACTAATATTTAGTCCTAAGTCTAATTTAAAATATCAATGAATAGTATATAACATTCCACTCACTCATTCAAACATACAATCAAACATGCAAACAATTCACACATTCAATCACAATTCAAAAACAATTCAATCACACAGGCCGACATTTAGGAAATTATGCGGTCTCCCAGCTATAGGCCATAAACTCGTCCACACTGTAGAAGGCTTGTGCCAAGAGGATGGACTTTAGACGAGTTTTGAATGCCTTCGGCATTGTGGCATTTTTAATTGAATCTGGCAGACTGTTGACGAATTTAGCTCCTGCCGGTGAGGGCAGTCGCTCAAACGCTGCCGTTCTGTGTCTCACAGTTCGGTAGGTTTCCCTGCCTCTAGTTTGATAGGAATGAAAGTTGGACCCTCGTATGTGAGTACATTTTGTCATGAAAAACACTGATGCTTCTAAAATATAGAGGCAGGGCAAAGTCAACAGTTGTAACTTTTTGAATGTTGGTCTGCACGACTCTCTCCAGTGTGATTTTGCTATTATTCTGATTGCTTTCTTCTGGAGCTTGAAGATTCGGGAGAAGTGTGTGTCAGTACACCCACCCCACAGAGCTACTCCGTAAGAGATGTGTGGGTAGATGATACCATAGTAAGCCGTCATCAGTACCTGAGTTTGGCAGTACTTGGATAGCTGCCTCAAGACAAAAATACCTGAGGATAGCTTTGCACACACATTGTCGACGTGATTACCCCAAGTCAACCCTCGATCGAGGTGTATACCAAGGAATTTTGTCACGTCAACTTCCTCGATCTCAGTGTCACCCACCATGATTGTTGGGCTTTCATCTGATTCAGATTGTCGCAATGAAAATTGAATGAATGTTGATTTTGTTGGGTTTGTTTTGAGATTGAGTTCATTGAAATGCTGTATTGAGCCATTCAGCTCAGTATACGCTGTCATTTCAATTTCTTCTTTTGATGATGCTCCAAAACAGAGAGTCGTGTCATCTGCATACTGGACGAGCCGTCCATATTGCAGTGATGAACCAACATCATTAACGTAGATCAAGAAGAGCAGAGGACTTAGAATAGAGCCTTGCGGGACCCCATAGCTCAGTCCCTCCTCTCTTGAACATACGTTTGAAATTTTGACGGTTTGAGTGCGATTACTGAGGTACGATTTCAACCACTGGAGTGATATTCCTCGAACCCCGTAATGCTCTAGTTTGTGTAAGAGGGTGCCATGATCAACACAGTCGAAAGCCTTTGATAAGTCTAAGAATACACTGAGTGTACTCTTTCGACTTTCGATGCCTTCTAATACCATATCTACTAAACGCACGACCGCGTCTATTGTAGATTTTCCAGTTCTGAAACCAAATTGGTTTTTTTGAAAGAAGATTATTTTTTCCCAGGAATGACAAGATTCTAGAGAAAAAAGCTTTCTCGAAGACCTTGCTAAAGACAGGCAGAATTGAAAATTTGAATATACATTGGTATAAAAATTGGTATACAGGTAATTTTGAATTGAAAAAGGGTCGCCTTTTTTGAAAATTGGTGTGATTTTTGCCGTTTTTAAGAGGGAGTGAAAAGTTTCAGTTTGAAAAGAGAGATTGATGAGATGTTCAAGTGGGCCCAGAAGGTGCTCAGAGCACTGTTTGAGCAGCCACGTTGATACGTGGTTTAAGTCATTTGACTTTTTTGTTGCAAGCTCTCTTATCATTCTACCAATCTCCTCCTTAGTGACTGGGGCTAGGGATAAAGAACTCACTGGCCCCTGAAAAGGTGGTGGTGGTGTATGATGCTGTTGATGACAAAGACCTTGGTCAGCACCAACTGAGGAAAAGAATCTGTTAAACGCCTCAGCGACTTTGAAAGGATCTTTGATTTGATTGTTTTCAATGGTGAGTTCGATTTGTTTATGAGTCGATGGGTTTTTACTGTTGATTATGGCCCAAGCAGTTTTTGATAAGTTTTTTGTCGTGAGCAGTGCTTTTGATACGTCATAAGCCTTGGCAGCCTTTATGACCTTTTTGTAAATTCTTTTGTAATTTTGAAAAAAATGTTTGTCTGCTAAATTGGTCGAGTGCTTGTTGATTTCAGAGAGAAGTTTTAGCCTTTCTCTCGAGACAAGAATGCCTTTAGTGATCCACTTGCACTTCATTTTTCTCGGTTTTTGGATTGATGTTTTCAGGGGACAGCTCACGTTCAGATGGAAGTTAAAGCAATCCTGAAATGATTTGAATTGAATTAATATTTTATCCTTCAGACTTTAATTCAATGGTATTATTATTTGAACTGTAACAAATAGTTTTCTTGCAAGTGTTTATATTTTTATTTAATACCTGATTTGATTATTGGTCTTATTTTTTGGGGAATACAAATTTATTACTTCATTTATCAATTAGTAAAAATAATGTAAATATATTGAAATATATAGCAATTGTTTAAATTATGAATCGATCAGGAGGAAAATTTGATATAGGTGAGAGGGTTTTTGCAAAAATAACAGGACACTCACATTGGCCAACAAGAGTTACTGAAGTACATAATTTGAAGAAATTGAAAAAATATACTGTCAAGTTCTTCGGAGCAAATGAAATTGGAGTGGTAAAAGAAGTTGATATCTGTTCTTTTGCTGAAAATAAATCTCTTTATGGCAATGCAAAGAAAAGAAATAATAAATTCAATGCAGCTATGGAAGAAGCAGAAAGAAGTTTTAATTCAAGCTTAAAAAATAAAAATAAATTAAAGTTTATCCATCAAATCTTTCTAATGGCTCTATAACCGACTCTTCAACAAGTCTGAATGAACCACCCTCTACAACAAGCACTCCAATGAGTAATAGAGACATAGCATTGACCTCTTTGGCAGCCAACAAAGATGTTACTAACACTCAAAATGTAGCTATTACCAACCAACGCAGTGCTATCCCTACAAAAGATGTAGCTGTTAGTACTCCAAATTATTTAGACTTAAACTCTAAAGAAGAAAAGTGTATTGCCCTTGAAAAAGAGCTGATTAAACAAAAATGCCTAAATTTTGAATTAGAAAAATATGAAAATGGGGATTTTCATACACAAATTCTAAAACAAGAATTAAATGAAAGTACCCTTGAAAACAAAAACCTGAAGCTGGCAATTGAAATCTTGCAAGATGATAATAACAAATTAAAGGAGGAGCTGACACAAAAGAACAACACCACACAATGTACGAACTGTTATCTGACCCACCCGGCCACCCATACATGTACAGTGGTAATGACGTACCCACCCACCCATACATGTACAGTGGTACTGACCCACCCGCCCACCCATACATGTACAGTGGTACTGACGTACCCGCCCGCCCATACACGTACAGTGGCACTGACCCACCCCCCCCCCCACCCACCCATACACGTGCAGTGGTACTAACCCACCTGCCCACCCATACACGTACAGTGGTACTACAACATTATCTACAACAGTCACCTTCAAAAAGTCACTGACAGAGAGTTGGCAGGAAATCTACAACTGTGACTGCCTCTGCTACCAGCCCTGTGGTTTGTAAAAACTTCTTTTAAGTCCTTAATCAAAAAGACGATAGTGATCAAATAAGTATAGCATCAGAAATTGAATTGTCAAGCTTAAACATGCAATCCCAATATAAAAAAATATAGAAACTACTCTAAGGAAACCTAGGATTATACATGAATATGTACTAATATAGGGAAGAACCAAGATCCTGACAAACCAAAGCTAATAATAATTGGAGACAGTCATAGCAGAAACCTCAGCAACCTTATAGAACAACGAACCTCGTTAAATGTTTGCTCATATGTTAGGCCGGGAGCACCATTGAGGGAGGTAATTGGAGATGTGGCCGAACTTGGGGGAAACTGAAAATGACTGATTTCCTTCTGGTAATTGGTGGCACAAATGATATGGAAACAATAAATTTTACAGATCTCGTACATCATCTCATCAGAAGCGTAGGCCACATAAACTTAATTCTAGCATCTCTTCCAATGAGACATGACAATCCAGAACTGGACTTAAAAATCACTAGAATAAACACAGAATTCGAGAGGATAGTAGAAGACAACCCTCATGTGCAACTACTTCCATTACATCTCCTGCCAAGAAATCTATATACAAATCACGGACTCCATTTCAACAGGGAGGGCAAAAATAGTATCGCTAATGGTAGCCAGGATGTTATTGGACAAATACAAAATTACAGAAACAAATTATAAAACCTTGAGAGATAATTCTACCCATATTGGTACTAGAAAGAAAATAAATATACTGGAAGAGGACATGTTTCACACAATAGACAAATGGAAAATTGATTCATCTACTGCTTTTGCCCATACCATAACAGCGGACTTCAACCATTACAGACACATGTCTGTGGCAGTGACATTCAGACGGAAATTTGGAAAACCCTTGGTTTTGGACTTATGCAGACAATAATTTGTCTTGTCAGAGGTTAAGAAGTGGTGCTGTGATTTATAGTCTTGTGACTAAATCAAACTTTAATGGAAAGCCAACGCACCATGACTATGACAGTGCTTTCATCCAACTCGCTGCTGATTTCAAAAAAACAAGGCCTGAAAACTTTAGTATGCTCCGCAATGGGCTGCAACAGAGATTTGATTGAACCCGAACACTTCATTAAAAACCTTACCATATTCCAGCAGAGTACAAAGGCTACCGTCTATGTATTAAGCTACAATCAGACTTCAGTAAGAACTTTAAGAAATGGTCTTTCCCATATTTATTTCCTGAAAGCTTTGGAAACCGCTATTATTAAGTAAAAGGACACTGGGGCCTCTGATATGGTTCTTTTAAACAACCTTTCTTCGTCTACAGAAATACCCACCCAAGAGGATACAGAATCATCAATCACCAATCTATGTCAACTCCAATCAATCATCAATGACATCATTGAAGTTGAAGATGAATTCAACACTACCTTACCTCTGAATGGTATCCTGAGTTCACATAGTGTTGGTGTTAGTGAGAGTAAAATATATAATTTTTAAAAGTAGTGAAAGTTCTTTTTTGGAAAGAAGAAAAAGTGGTATAGTGGATAAAGAACCTTTCAGTAAAGGGGGTGAGGAAGAACCTCAGCATTTAAACTCAAATGCTTACCCATCAAGCGCAGGTTCCTAAACACAAAACATGGTATTAGTAACCGTTTATTAAGAACTAAATTTAAAAATGTATCTAGTAAAAATGTCCTAAAAATTAACAACCTCAAAATTTTCTATCAAAATATGCAGGATTTAAAATCACGAATTGAACCGTTAGAAGTGGTACTAAATGAAATAAATCCTGACATTATTATAATTAGAGAATAATATGACTAATTTGGAATTAGACAGATTTAACCTAAATGGATATATGAAAAATGTATGGTATGCAAGAGAGAATGCATCAAATGGGGGTGTTTTAATTTTGTCAAGAACGGGGGTTAAATGTAGTGAGGTGGTTCTTCCTTGTGTCTTAATGAGCTCTGTGAGGAGAAGGTGTTTGAGGCTTGTATTAGTAAGTATAAGGCAGATAATGTAGAGTTCTTAGTTGTAGGAGTGTATAGATCCCCAAGCTGTAAACCGGTAGAATTTCTGGATAGGTTAAATTCATTGTTGGGTGTAATACTTAAAGAGAAAACCATTGTAGTTGTGGCTGGGGATATCAATATCAATGTTTTAAAAGATAAGGTCGGAACCAAAGAATTAAAAAATGTATTAACCTCACATGGTATGAAATACCTTATTGACTTCCCCACTCGGGTCACTGAGACATCAAAATCTGCAATAGATAATTTTTTAACAAATATACCTCAGGACGCGACAAAAGCAACTGGTATAATTACTGAATTATCAGACCATGATGGGCAATTGCTTGAGATTTCAACTTTCAAAATTAACAGCTGGAAAAAATGTTATACTAAAACTTGTAGAAAATTTACTGAAGAAAATATTTCTTATTTTAATTACTTAATAGCAAAAGAAAATTTTTGGGATGAGCTATATAATGCTTCAGTTGACCAAAAATACAACATCTTTGATACTACATTTAACTACTGTTTTGAAATCGCTTTTCCAAAGGTAAACATTAAAGTCTCGACAGTTGAAAAAAATGAATGGATGAATGAAGAGCTGAAAAATGAGAAAGAAAATATTATAAAAGATTGCTAGGGAAAAAAGCGATTAAGTTCTCTTGCGGAGAGTAGAAAACAAATATAGAATTTTAAAACTCGTCTTACCTCAACCAAAAAACTGTTTTATGACAATAAAATTAAAAATTCCAAAAATGTCAGCAAAACAGCTTGGGTAATTATTAATAGTGAAACAGCTGATTCAAAACAAATTGAGGGATCTAAAAACAAGAATGTAAAAATTAAACTTAACGAGCATCTATACTCTAATCACAAAACAGTCTGTAACTTGTTTAACAATTATTTTGTAAATATTATTGGCAACATGGAAACAAACTCTCAGAGACATAACAATATAATAAAAAAAATCCCTTCAATTTTCATTACAAAGCAATTGAAGTATCTGATTTAAACAAAATTATTTCTTTATTACCTAATAAGAAGTCTAGTGGATATGATGAGGTTCCTGTTTTCCTTTGAAAACTGTTGGCTATTACTATTTTAAAGCCCTTGACACATTTAATAAACTCATGTTTTGTCTCAAGTATATACCAAAGTCAATTCAAAATTGCCAAAATCATACTAATATTTAAAAAGGGGGAAGAAACAGAGATGGGAAATTATAGACCAGTGTCGGTGCTGCCCTCATTATCAAAGATATATGAGAGAGTAATGCAAAAACAATTGCTTGAATTCCTGGAGGAGCATAAACTGATTGACAACTGCCAACATGGTTTCCGAAAAGGAAAGTCGACTATTACAGCTGTAACAGAGTTAGTAGAATCAGTTATTGAATTTACTTACAACCCTGATAAATCTGTGGGTATTTTTATGGACCTCTCAAAGGCTTTTTACAGTGTGTGTCATAAGACCCTATTAAATAAATTAGAAATATTAGGTATTGGACATAAAGGAGTTTAAATGGCTTTCTTCTTATTTAAACGATAGATGCCAGTTTGTAGAAATCACGCATATTTCTGATCAAAAGTTGCATCGCATTCATTCTACCAGACAGAGGATTAAATTTGGAGTCCTCAAGGATCTATTTTGGGTCCACTCCTCTTTGTATGTTATGTCCAAGGAATGAATAAAACTATCAATCTTGAAAGAAATAAATTAATTCAATATGCCGATGATTCTACCCTAAAAGTTTCAAGTAAATCGAAGGACCAGTGGGAAATATTATGCTTTTTAGAAATATCCTCATTAAAACAATTTTTTCAAGCAAACAATCTATATTTCAATGAAAAAAAAACAGTGTTATAAATTACCATACAAATAAAGATAAAAATACAAACTATCCAAACATTGTATTGGACAAAATTGAGTTGACCCTAACAATGCATACAAATTTCTTGGGTGTATTACTGGATGAAACTTTGAGTTGAAATGTTCATATTGAAAAACTTTTAAACAAAATAAATTCTGGATTGTATGCACTGAAAAGAATGACTTTTTTGCTCAACTGTAATTTTAAAGTCAATATATTTCGCACATATTCACTCTCATATTGCTTATGGGATTTCACTTTACGGGGGAACTACAAATTACAACTTTCAAAAAATATTATCTCCCCAAAAAAAGCCATAAGATTGATTTTAAACTTAAAATTTGATGATTCAGTCAGAAATCAATTTAAAGAGCTTAATATTTTAACAGCTTTTGGGCAATATATTTTTGACACAATATGTCTTGTAAAAGAAAATTTAATTACAAAGCCGAATCAAAACCACCGATATAATACAAGGAATAAGCAGGAATTTATTACTACCCACCACAGACTAGAACTTTACAAAAAGAAACCATCTTATGTAGGTTTAGTTTTATTCCAGATTGCCTAAAACTTTAAAATATCTGAATGTAATAAAAGTAAAAGAAAGAACTAAAAGAGTACTTGATTAAGAAAGAACTACTGTATACTCATTGGAGGAATCCTTCAAGGTTAAGTAGTTTAGTTTAAGTTAAAATTAATGAAATATGTTAATCTTAAAGTTTGACGCTATTTGTTGTACCATGTACAAAACCTGTTAATAAAGATTTTATCTATCTATCTATCTTTAATAATATTTATAGAAATCATCATCTATCTCCCTAGCCACGATAAAATTGGAAAACATTTGTTCTTTGTATTAGGACTATATATGTTTTATATTTCTTATCTAATTTTCAGTTAGTCAAGTTTTGAGCGAAAATAGCGCCCTACTGATGAATACCTGAAGAAACGTTTAAAATAATGTATTTTTTTAAATAGTTGATTAAGCTACATGTAAGGAATTGTAGTCTGACAACGTTAATAAAATAGTAAAGTATACTAAATAATTATATTAAAATTTATTTAAGCTATTCTTTACAAATTTGCAAGTATTTATTATTATTATCTTAAATACATTCACGATAGTACACTTTTAAATTTACTTCATTTCCTTTACACAGGCAAAATATTTTTCCATATGTTTTATTTACTTATTTTTACTCAAGTGTGTACAAAATCTAGGTCTCGCCAAGTTATGCAAAACTTGTCGGTGAAATCCTATAGTAAACAAAAACATAATATAGGAAAGAATACCTGATTTTTTCTAGTAATTACTAAGATTGGGCGGTTTATGGCAGGCCGATTTAAACAAATAATAATTGTCAATAAAAAGATATTAATACGAATATTACGTTTTAAAAGTAAAAGATGTACAGTAATATTAAACTCCGTTTATGCATCATTGTTGGACTGCTCGTGCCATACATGCGGGACTGTTGCAGTTGACTAGACTAGAGAGACGTAATGTAATAGTTACAGAGTATTGATAAATACTCTGTAACTATTACACGAGAAAGGATGAATTAAGTTTCACAAAATGAAGTTCACATAAACGAAAAACAAAATGCATAGCCTACATAGATTCATTTATGCAAACATGAATTATAAGTTTAAAGTTCAAAATGAATAAATTAAAAGTTAATAGACTATGAACTATTTGAAGTGGCAAAACTAAACATTTTTTCTTTTAAAATTGTTTAAAAACTGTTTTTAAAAATTTGTTTAAATAACACAAATAAAAGCATATTCTTCAATTAATTTCTTGCCTTACCTTTTTTTAAGAAGTGAAAATTTATTTGAATATACACATTTCATAACAGAATTAAAACAAAATATTTTGTATAAACTTACAATAGTAGTACAAATCAATAAGCTCACATATTAAAATCGTATAGACCCAAATAAATAAAAAAGTTCTCCCATTGAAAGACTACAAGAAAGTATAAACACAACTAAATATTTTCTACAGATGATGCATAATAATTGTTATTGTTTATACGGGATGTTTGAAAAGTGTGGGGCAAAACTTCAGGAAATTATAGGTTAAAATAAACAAAAAATGTCTTATGAAGATGTGTATTATTTTGATTGGTTTGGCATCTGTCTGTCTATGTGTGGTTAAAAAAAAATACTATATCCTTAATGGTATTAGCTATAGTTTTGAAACTTGACACGAAAATTTTACTTCACACCAGCTAATATACTCTAAAAATATAAAATAATATTTTTACCCGTTTCAAAATATGTCCGTTTAAAGATTTTAACTCTAATTTCATGAAAACCAAAGCAAAACAAAAAAAAATATCAAAATACCTAATATTTAGCTTAAAAAGAGGCAAATCTTTTGGTACCTCATTTATTACAACCGGACAGTAACTAACTGAGAAAATGTAATTTTCCTGATAGTGTGCAAAATATTTTTGAAACTTTCATGTACTTGTGTCTACTATTGACTGAAAACAAAACCATCAGTAAAATTTTGCACACAATCCGAAAAATTACGTTTTCTCAGTTATTTACTGTCCGATACAAATCAGCTACCAAAGATTTTCCTCTTTCTAAGTGAAATGAAGAGCAATGTGAGGAAAATTTAGCTATAAATATTAGGTACTATGATAATTTTTTTATTTGCTTTTCATGAAATTTAGCATTAACATTTTTAAACAGCCGCCATTTTTAAACGGGTAAAAATATTATTTTATATTTATAGAGTATATTAGGTGGTGTGACGTAAAATATATGCATCAAGTTTCAAAACTAGCTAATACTGCTTAGAAGATAAGGTATGTTTTAAAAATATATGGGTACAATCTTTATCATGGAAAAATAAAGGTGTTTCAAAATTTAAATTGTTGAAGGCAAAATTAATTATTTGGTTTTGGTGCCATTGATTTGTTTGTAAGACACCATTTCTTTAAAATTACAAGATTGTAATTGATGTCATTCTGAAGTAAACCAATATTTTTTTTGAATAAAATAAAACAATATTGTCAGCAAAAGCTTGAATAGATCGAAGAGTTTTTTTATAATAGATCATTAAGAAAAGTGTTGCTGCTGTCACTGAGCCTTGTGGCACTCCAACAGTAGCGGAAAGAGGTGTGCTGAGGCAGCCCTTGGACCCTCTACCGCTGCTCCCTGCTGGTCAGGAAGCTATGAACCAGTCCGAGGCCAATCCCTCACATCTGCTGCCTCATATTTATTTAATAACATACTGTGATTAACCAAATCAAACGCCTTTTTTGAAATCAATGAAAATGCTGAAATTTTGTTCTGTTATTGAAACTATCAGATTTTATATGTGAAAGAGACCAAGGCGTCTTCTGTAGATTTACCTTTCTGAAATCCAAATTGATTGCAACTGATAGAATAATTTTTTTTCCAGATATTTAATCAGTCTAGTTTGCACTAATTTCTCCATTATTTTGGAAAAAATGAAAAGGAGGCTTACAGGTCTTATATTGTCCATTTTGAATGATTGAAACTTTTAACAAATCGGAATAACTACACTTAAATTTAATCTTACTGGACTTGAGAAAAACTTAATGAGTAAATAGTGGAACTATATGTTTAGATAATCTTTTGATAAACGTGACATTAAAGTTGGTATTCATTATCCTGAAAACTTCTTTTTTAAACCTAGTATTACCAATGCTTTGAGTGTTTAAGAAACAAACACGTTTCGACAGGTATAACAAACTCCTGCCTTCTTCAGGTGTACTTACTTACTTAGCCTATATATAAAACATTTTTTCCAGCTTCTTGCCCCCGCCTCAGTGGAATTGGAAGCTGGTTGGATAAGTTGAATATTTTGTCTATTTAATAACCTGCTCTATGTTTTATTGAATTTTGTCATATTTTTGCATTTAGTTCGTGTCTCATTGAATAATTATTTAGTAACCTGATCCACATAACTCTGTTGATTTTTTCATATTTTGCATTTACTTTTGTATGTCATTGAGTATTTGGTCTATTTAATAACTTGCTTAGTGTTTTGTTACCTGATTTCATAGTTTGTATTTCATATTGTGTATTATATTTTGTATAATTATGTTATGTGTGATGGTTTTTCAAGAACTTTTGACTTTAAACAGTTATCTTTAGTATCTAGCATGTAGTATTAAGTCTTTTATGGTTTAGTATGGGTCAAGGATAACAAAAATATTTTTTAGATGTAGGCTAAGTAAGTATACCTAAAGACGGCGGGAGTTTGTTATACCTGTCGAAACGTTGTATTTGTTTCTTAAACACTCAAAGCATTGGAAATCTCCAAATAATATCTGCCTATCATGAATGATCCAATGCTAATAAATAACTTTCAAACAACATTAGTATTATCTTTAATATTTCCGACTCGTCTACAGGCAACAGGACTGACGGACGCCTGATTGTTGATCCAATTGGGATCCCAGTTTAACTGTTATCAGATAGAGCCACATTAACAATATATTGATTAACAATAACACCTTTGCATGCTTTACTTGCCAACCCTGGCAAATTTGTTGACAGCTCAACCTTTTAAATTGGTCAAGAATAAGGTAGGTGTTGTGTTGATAAAAAATGGCTACATGTATAAGGATTCACTCTCAAGAAAACAACATTTAAGTTATACCTTATAAACATAATAACTAAAGTTTACCATGAATAAGTATCCTAGCAATTTATAGGTTCAATTTTTCTAAGCTTTACAACTCTGCCTTAATGAGTTGCCATGTTCACTACTTGGGGATTACACATTTTTTAAGCAAAAAATTAAGTGTTTTTCAAGAAACTATTTCTATTTTGATGTAAATTGTCATCATTAACATCATAATTGTGGTAAAATTTCTTGGTTCATGTACCTTCAATGGTTTGAATAGAAAATGATTTCTAATATAAATTGTACGTGTGTACTCAAAGTCTCTAAAACACATAACATATTATTTGTATTAGGACTACAACCTATCATCACCTTACACTTAATTTCCCAAATTACATCAAAGGATAAGAGTCAGAAAACATTTTTATTTAGTGTAGTTTATTTTAAAAGAGGAACGTTTCCTTTATTAGCTAAGTAGTAGAAGCTTACAATAAGCTCTTTAACTTCTTACAAGCTAGCATATACCTACAGTTAGAATCACCTTTACGGTTAGGTGTAAGCGAAGACTTTAGTCCTAACATCATTAATTTTTACACATTTTGTAGAAAAAAAGTCATTTTTCGTTTATTTCCTCAAAGTTCCTGATAAAATTGATTAAAACAATTATCCATTGATTTGTTTGTCTCTATAAACCAATATGATCATCACTCATAATCCAGGCATAAAATATAACAACAATAACGCATATCTCTAATCTCCTAGTTAATATCTGTTGGTTTTAGAGTGGAATTAACAGTTAATAAGAAAATATTACTATCTAAGCGGTTCCAATCCAATTTTGCGATTAAAAAATCACATTTATTACTATAAATATTAAGTTTTAAATTAATAGGTACCATAAATAAAATATTAAACTGGAAAATATGATTTACAATTAATTATTTTATGTTTGATTTCTTCTTTAACTAAAGGTAAGTATATATTACTAAAATTTATAGATGGTTGTGATAAACATTGTTCTTTTATAACAGACATGCAGGCACTTTCAATTTGATTCCTTTTGGTCCATGACGATTCTTTAAATATAATACTGGATGAATCAAATTTGATGTCATGATTTTCGTTTATAGCGTGTTCTACTAATTTTGATTTTTCTTTATTTTGTGTTTTGTTATTCTAGTGTTATTAGTGTGTTATTCTAGTGTTATAACACTAGAATAAGTAGACACGTTGAAACACATAAATTGGAATTTTATAAAAAAAATACTAAGTTTATAGGAACAAAGTTTTTGCACAAATTACCAAAGCATATCACTATAGAAAGTAACTTTCATAAATTTAAAGCTAGAGCCAAAGAACATTTGATAAAGTTAGCCTATATTCTATAGATGAATACTTACAAAGTTAGAGGTAGTCCTCTACTGTAATAAAGAATTAAGGAGGGCCAATGATTTTATGTTATTAGTTTTTAGAACAAATTTTGATAATATATAAAATTACGCTATTTGTTGTACCTGTGTACATTTACATGAATAAAGAAATTTTGAATTGAATTGAATACCATAAAAAAACGTTCAGTGGACAATACATGAATTATTTTTCAAATCATCCTCAACATGTGAAGATTGGAATGATTCAAAGTCTATTTAAGAAAATAGATAATTTAGTAACAAATGATGAAGATAAATTAAAGGCAGAACAAGATACTACACAACTATTAATAAATAATAACTATCCTACAAACATAATTGAAAAGGCAAAATTAAAAAATAAAATTCAACCTAGAAGACACAATGAAAATACCAACTCTCTTACTACAGTTACAATTCCATATATAAAAGGAGTTTCAGAAAAAATTAGAAAAATCTACTCAAAATGCAATATTCGTACTTCTTTTAGTTCAAATAATAATCTTCGTAGTCATTTAACAAAATTAAAACCCAAGAACAAAATTCAAGAATCTAAAAATATAATTTACAAAATTGATTGTGAATGTAATAAAACTTACATTGGCCAAACCTCTAGACCTATAAGTACAAGAGTCAAAGAACATATATATAATTACAGAACACAAAATAAAGAAAAATCAAAATTAGAAGAACACGCTATAAACGAAAATCATGACATCAAATTTGATTCATCCAGTATTATATTTAAAGAATCGTCATGGACCAAAAGGAATCAAATTGAAAGTGCCGGCATGTCTGTTATAAAAGAACAATGTATATCACAACCATCTATAAATTTTAGTAATATATACTTACCTTTAGTTAAAGAAGAAATCAAACATAAAATAATTAATTGTAAATCATATTTTCCAGTTTAATATTTTATTTAAATTACTTTCTAATAATCCATTTAAGATTTAAATTCATTTAAAAATATCTACATTTTATCATATTTTAATTTGTATTATTTTAAACATATGTTTTTTCTGTTTACAAAAACTGATGATGCCTTAACCGGCAAAAGCGCTATTTTAAATAAAAAATTGTGAAATAATTTTAAAAATGTGTTGTACTTAAATAGGTACCATACAAAATATCTGTATGTTTATTTTGTTGTTCTTATTGTAAAACTCAAAAGTTGATACGTGTATTATAATAACATTATGTGTTTCAAGTTAATAAAGTTCTAATTTTGTCATAGTATTTATCTTTTAACTATCTAAATACTGTCATTTATATAATTTTTATTACTTTAAGAAATTTAATAATGTTCAGTTTTATAGTTAAATTATTCACTCGACAAAACATCTCCACAGGTCGGTATTGTCAGAATCAGGGATTCTTCATTTATACCGCTATTCAAGAAGAGGATGTTAGACATTATCTCAAACATATATTTAGATAGTATCTCATTGTTGCCAGCTTCTTTCTCCAGCAAATCAAACCAAAATGGAAAGTTGCCACGCACTCCGTGGATTACTTCTCTATGCTCAACCATTGTAGAGTTTATGTTCATGGCAATTTTGTTCATGGTTCGTGTGTAATTTCCTCCAGCGAAAACGTTGTCTGATACATCGATCACAATGGTCCTTATGTCTGAGTGAGGGATGGGATATGATATGTCAGGTAACATTACAGTATCATCATAGGTGTCTTTTATTATTTTCTTGTAGTCTCCATACACTGGTAAAGTGGTGCAGTATTCAAGATAAATATTTGTAGTAACCACATTATATTGACAAAAGAAGTTGTCTAGTCTCTTCAGAAAGTTAAAGTATTCTCCCAAACTAGAATAAAGTTTGCACAGATAGTAAATTGCCATTGCCTGCTTTGTTTTTCGATCATGGAGGAAATTGTCATATGTTTTTACAATGTCTATAGTTTCGGATATTATAGAACTCAGATCCACTGAAGGCCCAGTAGGTACTTCCGGTGTGGGTTTATTTTTTCTAACTTCAAGAATTTCAGGTTCTGATTTGGGGATACTTTGTGTACTGTGACTAATTACCGGTACTTCTACTTTTGGGATACTTTTTCTAGTTTCAGAAGTTACAGATACTTCCAAATTGGAGATACTTTTTTTAATTTCTGTATCTTCTATTGAGGGTTGTGATTGTTTATCCTCCTCTGACTGTTTGCCTTCTTTTGGTACTAAGCCTGCACCTGGAACTAGTGTTACACGTGAAAACCTGTGGGAATTCACAATAAGTTGTCTCAAATATACTAAAAAGAATACATCTATATTAATTCAACTTAATTATATTTTTTTTAATCCAAATTTCTTCATTGATAGTTTGTTAATGATCAAACTACATACAGTGTGTAAATTTAAATGGATTTGATTCAATAAAACTTTTCTGACACTATTTTCTTATTTACTAAATACAAACAGCACTGAAACTAACACAAACAAAATAATCCAGTATTACAACAATTTATTAGAATGTACTATATATCAGTATCACTCCACTTGAATCTAATTTGGTAATAGAATTTAAGAATATTATTGTTTCACACTAATGAAAAATTTAAGAAATCTTAATGACAACTATCTCAAGTGATATTTAAAGAGAAAGATTTATTCCATGAGGATAGATAGCCTCTTTGGATTGCACATACATTCCTATCGTGGATGAACAATATAAACTGAAGAACACTTTCTCTACATATTCATCTGCACAATACATCACATATGTGATTAATCAGTGGATATAAGAATGAAAAATGTTGCAACATTTATTTTAAGAAATACAATTGTTAATATGTGAAGTTTTTGAGCCCATTAATACATCCATAACATCAGATCATAAATGAGATTGTTCTTATAATAGTTAATCTAACATTTCTATAAGGGGAGCTGGGGGTGTGGAATACCTTCCAGTAAAAGGGAGATCAGGGGATCCTCCCATGAAAATTTTTAAAATTAAAGTACAGAATAAGGCTTTCTAGAGGCGAAATCGGCAGATATAGGAGGTCAAACTAAAAGTCGAGAAGGTCCTCTCAAGGAAAGAGCGGCGTTTGGCCATGGATTGTGAAGCACCCTAACAAAATTACAAGCAACCGAAGCCGGCTCCTCCGGGAGCCAGGTGGTTGAGACCAGTTCAGGTGGAAAGAGGGTAGGTGCTCAGATGACATCTAAAGAAGCTGAAGGGGTGAAAAAGAGAACAAGGACCAGAGGCTACCTACTCTGAGAAGGTGTCAGTGGATAAGCTGGCAATTGCCAGGAAAGAATATTCATACATCAAACTGACTTAAGATGAAGCCAGTAGCATAAAAGAAGAGGTGTCAAGGCGAGAACGTCAGGATAAGCAGATGTCATGTTGAATAAGGGGCTATGGTGGTAGGTTGTACCAAGGAGTGGCTGGAAAAGCAAGCGAAGGAGCTGAATCCCTTTCGGGGGATTACGCTGATACTTGCCCCAGCCAAAGCTTGGTCAAAGTGATGAAGGTGGCAGTCATTGTCCCAAAAACAACTGGGGAAATGAACAAGAAGGGCGTGATGCTGGGCCTCAAGCGGTAGAATGGACTTGACACGGGCCACTGGGCAGTTGTTGGGGGAAACTCAAATCCCAACGGCCTATTCCTGGTTTTGGTCATTGATGAAGAATCCCTGCAAAAGCTAAAGTCTCTCGCGATGCGTCCATTTTTGGGCAGCGAGAGGGTCAACTTGAAGCGGTGCGGTAGTGGAGAACCGTCAAAGTAGGGCCATGATTGTGCTCCAAGTCAACCTTAAGCATTGTAATGCGGCAACGGACACACTCTGCCAGAAGATCCTCGCCGATGACATAGGAGTGGTCCTTATTCAAGAGCCATGGACCGTCGGAGGCAGTTGAGGATGAGCACCTTAATAGGTAAGTTGATATAAGTCCTGACAGTAACAACCCTGGGGCTGGTATATATGTTAGTAGGAGTATAGAGACACTACAAATTACCAATCTCTATTCCAGAGATTGTGCCGTGACAGAGCTGTACGGGAAAACAGATGACAGAAACGTCAGAATTCTGTTTTCTTCCGTGTACCTGCCATACGACTCGGCAGAAGCAGTGCCGTCCAGGGAAATGAGGCGTGTGGTCGAGTACCGGACAAGCTAGAAGATGCACCTGGTGTTGGGATGTGATGCGATTGCCCGCCATTCTGCATGGGGGAGGAGCAACATGAACAGAGATGAGAGTATCCTATAGTTAATAGCTGAATCTAATTTAGTTATAAATAATAAGGGATGCAAGCCAACATTCCGACAAAGGAGGGATGTAGGCATAAGGGACGAAGTCTTGGACATAACGCTGGCTAGCAATTATGCTGCTACAAAAGTTGCGAGGTGGAGGATGTCTGATGACCATTCGGCGTCAGATCACAGCTACACTGAGTTCTCGATAAGCTCGACCCATTTTGAAGAGAGCTGCAGAAATCCAAGGAAGACGGAATGGTACCAATATAGAGAAACGCTCTGTGGTAGCCTGCGATAACTAGAGACGACCAAGGGGTAGGGGGTGGAAGAGTTGGCGAATCTATTACAAGGAGCCATAAAAGAGTTACTATAAAGGCTGTCCAGTGGTTGAAAATATAACAATTAGGCACACCTGTTGGTGGCAAAGTGGGCTAGAATCCAAGAGGAGAAAAGTTTGAAGACTGTAGAACACGTGCATGCGCACAGGAAACGGAACGATTACTCTGAAGCACTCATTGAATACAATAAGGCAATCAGGAGGGCCAAGGTCATGGAGAGAATTCTGCCAAGGTACCGAGAGAACCTCGGACTATGCAAAACTGCATCGAGTCTTGGCTCGAGACCCTGGAATCGCTGTGGGTACCATGATAAAAGAAGATGGGACGCACACGGATGGTCCTGAGGAAACACTACTGAGTTTACTCAGCACACATTTCCCAGGATCAATTCGGATACCTAGCACGAGTCAGTAGGAAGCCGGAAGAGAGCGCTAAAGCTCGGGTGACCAAAGTTGACTGGATATATGCAAGGTTTGTGATTACATACAAAGGAATTAAATGGGCTTTGAAACCGTTCTGCCATTTAAAGCGCCTGGAACCGACAGCATCTATCCTGCACTATTACAGGAAGGTGAGTACCAGCTGATCCTCTACCTGATGATCCTCCAACTGCATGGAGAACCGCAAGGGTGGTTTTCATACCGAAGCCTGATAGGTTATCGTACGCAGTGCCAAAATACACCTATGAGCCTGACACCCTTTCTCTTAAAAATCATGGAGAAAATGGTAAATAGGCATTTAAAGGATGTAGTCCAAGGAGGCCGCCCTCAACACGCAAACCAACATGCCTACCAAACTGGTAAATCCTGCGAGACAGCCTTGCATGCATAGGTCGGCAGGATTGAAAATGCTATCTTCAACAAAGAAGTAGCTTTGGCGGCTTTCCTTGATATAAAAGGAGCTTTCGTCACACGAGTACCCAATCGATAGTGTCAAAACTGGTAAAAAGGGAAGCCGAGATACCATTGTTAGATGGGTCAGTAATATGCTCAGCAGCAGGAGAGTGCAGGCATCCCTGTGTGGGGCTGTTTAAGAGGTGAAAACACCGAAAGGTTTGTCCACAGGGTGACGTGCTGTCACTGAGTCTGTGGAATTTTGTAGTGGATGAACTTCTTGCAGAATTATAGACCAGGGAATTTATACTCAAAGATGTGCTGATTCCATAGTAATCCTAATTAGAGAGGAACACATCCACGGAACTCATGCAGAGGGCTCTGTAGGCTGTGGAAAGATGGTGTAAGGAGGAGGGGCAGTCGGTGAATCCCCTCAGAATCGTATTGGTGCCATTCACGAGAAAGAGAAAAGTTGATGTTGTTAGAATACCAACCCTCTTTGAGAGTGAAATTCAGGTGAAGAGAGATTTCAAGTATAGGGTTAAGATTTGCTATAAGTGCTAGAGTTAAGCGATAAGCTCACCTGGAATACATTTCGTATATATCAGGCTGTGCTCAGACCACACTCATAATGGTGAGGCGAGCCTTAAGACGTACGTGGGGACTTTCCCAAAGACGATGAACTGGCTGAACACCAGAGTCGTGAGACCAATGATGGTGTATGGAACAGTGGTGTGGTGGCCCAAAGTACAGAGTCACAGCTATGAGAACTTTACAAAAGGCACAGCGAGCGGCTTGCTTGGGAATCACGGGAGTCATGAGAGGACTTCAACTACATCTACGGAAGTAGTGCTAAACCTCCCTCCGCTTGATATCTTTATAAAAGTTGAAGGAGGGATGGCAGCCTACAGAATGAGATGCAGTGGGAACTTGTAATATCGTCAGTGAGCACCGAGGATGAAGGACATTCTACATACTGACATACTAGAAATAATGTCAGACAGGATGTCGAAGGTCACGGACATAAAAAACCATATCATATCAACATTGTTGACAGATGTGAATAGGATACTGGAGTACCTAAATAAATGAAGAAGGGAATCACCTGGTACACCGATGGATTCAAAAGATCAACTGGAGCAAGGAGAGGAATATTCGGGGTCAGACCCTGAGTGGATTCAGCAGAAGGCTTGGGATGCTGGTCATGGTATTTCATACAGAGGTTACTGCTTTGGCTGAGTACGCGAAAACGTGCATGAATAGGGGCCTACGCGATCAAACTATTTTCATGAACTCAGATAGCAAGGCAGCATTTACGGCAATGGCAGGCTATAACTTTACCTCAAAGGCAGTATGGAACTTTCATCTGCTAATGAAAACTCTTGCGAAGAATAGCAGGGTTAAGCTGTTGTGGTTACCAGGACACAAAGGTATTGCTGGCAATGAGGGAGCGAACGAATGGGCCAACAAAGGTTAGTACTCCTAAACCCCTAATTGGCCCAGAACCGACATGTGGGGTGGCTTATTGCCTTGCACGTAGAGACGTTCACCATTACGTGAAAAGAGAGCACCGCAAGTACTGGCAAAGAATGACGGGAAATGTTTAGTCCAAGAGAATTATGCAAGCACCTTCCGTTGCAATAACATCAGATGCTATGGTCCTGGGTAGAAGAGATTTGCGAAGAGTGGTTGGATGTCTTACCGGCCACTGGCAATTCAGAGGTCATTTGCATAGGATGGGATTACCGATTCCAAATCTCTTATGCAGGAAATGTGGTGAGGAGGAAGAAACTGCTCAACATGTCATATTCGACTGCCCGGCACTATGCGCCAGAAGGAATAAAACCATTGAAGTTTTATGGGAAACAGACCAAGGAGACTGGCAAGAAAACATTGTCAAGGAGCTCTCACAGTACAGCAAGGATCTCGGATTTCATGGAGAATGAGCTCCTAGGAATGAGGGTGCACAATAAGCTCAGTAGCTAAGTGGTAATTCCAGGTGCAAGTTGCAGAGCCGGCCCTCGATAAAAAAAATGTGCTAAACCTTTTTGCAATGATGTTGAGTGTTTCTTCAACTGTTATGTTTGTAAATAAGCTCTCTACTACGTCAATACTCACTAATGTGTCATCATCTGATACCTGCATGTCTCTCGTCATTTCTACAAAGTGTTTGGTGTTTGTAAAGTGCGTGTTTGTGTTGCCAGACAGTGGCTTTAATATGGGCAGGATATAATTACAAAGTTCTTGTGTTCGGGAATATTTGGAGCTTACTAAGGGTCTTATAGGAACATTCTGTCTATTTTTGGTAGCACATATATGTGTGTGTTTCTGAGTGATGCGATGTAAGTTTTATTCTTTGCTTATATGTAAAATATTTTTATATGTTTTCGTAATGTTTTCCCTTAAAATTGTTGGTTAATTAATATCATAACAGTTGAAGACACTTGAGGTTATTTGCTAATTATAATATTTTCTTGTAACAGTATGATTTTGTTTAAGTTTTATGATAAAGTGGATAATTTTTCTATGTTAGTTTAGATATAATATAGCGCAAATGGTGGAGTTTTACACTTCTCGAAATACAGTGTTTCAGAAATACACAAAGCCCTCCTGAGGGTAGAAAGACAAGGATTTATCAAGAAAAATAAATACTAAATAATTTAACTCAGTGTCAGGTGAGTAAGAACTCGATGAAAGCCTAACCATATAATATACAATAGAATATAATAATGATTACCACTTTTAAAATTAGTTTTAAAAACTAAAACCAATATGAGACAAATAGTTTTTAGTTATTATATTAATCAAAACTTTTCTCAAGTAAAATGTATGCCTGGTGTAATGTTGATACTTACATAAGTATACCACTGTACTTGTATTTTTACAAATAAGTGAAAAACCCCATTTCGTATACAAGTCAGTAATTTGTAATAAACTATCACATGTTGTAATAAACTATCACAGGAGTTATGTTATGTCCTTAATTATTTACCAAATCGATAAGTGGCATAAAAGGAAGGAGAAATGAGTAAATGCCTTCCTCCTCGCAAAAAGGCGCCAACAACAAAGTGTTTAAGGATAGTATGAAGATAAATTGACATGACTAAACATTGCTGGCTTGATGATTCCAGTCAACTCAAACTTCTCTCAATTAAACAAGTTGACAGTTTATAGAGTTATACTTAGTGTTTTAAATTAAATATTTTATGCTATACATTACAGATAATAAATGGTGTTTACCCTGGTGGTGGTAAAGTTGTCATTTTTAGCAGTGAATTTATACGAGTTTGTAATTTTTATTACTAATGTTATCATCCTTTGTTTCCTAGGGAACACACTTTGAAATAATTTTGAAAACTTTGAAACTAATTATTTCTTGTTGAGATGGTATTACAATTTTATTTTGTAGACTTTTAAACTAAGAATAACAGTTTTAGTTATTTTTAACACTTTGACTGCCCTAACAATTCTGTAGGTTAACCCACTAGGCCACATGTGTTTTTGATGACTTTTCTACTAGGCCATGTGTATATTTTTCATAAACATCAGATTTTTATTCACTGGCCACGTGTATCAAATGTATACACACGAACAAGCAACTGTTGTGCTCCTTTCTATATACACGTTTCCTTACTAAATTCAATGCATAACATTTCAGATCTGGCCTGAGGAAATGCTATGTCGCTCTTGGTTTTCTGTTCACACTACTGTAGGCCTGTTCTTGACGTATTGATTTTGGTGGGAATAGTTTACAGCTGATAGACGCCGCTTGCATAAATCATGTTTATTTTACTTATTGCTTCAGTTTTAGGTTAAATCTGTTTTATTATTGCTGGTTTGTTTACATCATGGTTAATTATATGGGTGAGCAACTGCTTTACGAAAATCAAAACACGTAGCAACCACAGCTGTAATAGTTGCCTATATATCCAATTCATGTCTGTCAATTGCTATATTCAGAAACATGACACTACTCTAATGGTGTAAATAGTGTTTGATTACCAATCCTTTTGATTACAAATGCGTCATGTTGGTAAAGCATAGAAGTCCTGGTTTGGAAGGGTATTTCCTGAAGAAGATCCAGTAGAATGTTTTGTAAAAACTGGAAGTAGGTCATGCGGTCTAGTGCCCCATCTGAAATGTAAAACCCAATAAGTTTGTCATTAATGAGTGCGCACCAAACATTCACTGTAAATCTTTGCTGAAAGTTTATCTCGACTATGGCATGGAAATTTTCTAAAGCTTACACGTGACAGTTTCAAAGTTGATAATACAATTTCTTGTTAAGTGAGCTTCATCTGTAAAGAGTTTTAATTTAAGTCCACTTGTCTTATTTAATTTTATCTACTTAACTAAAAATTGTTAATAAGGTTTGAATCTGTTAAAAACCATAATTTTTCAGTATGAATTTTTAACAAAAACTCATACTCCGATGTACATCCTATTTTATTTACATCCTCCGTGCCATGCGTATCGAATTGGTACACAATAATTCCATTATTATAATTACATTAAACATAGGGATCGCCTTCGTGCGTTTCTGATAGCCTTTGTGTATCACAACAAAAACATTTTTTATTTAAAAGTTTTCAAAAAGTGTCTGGCCTGACCAGAAATTTTTGCGTGTATTTAATATATACACATGGCCTCGCAGTAAGAATCAATGTGTACCCTATATATTTGATACTCATGGCAGTCAAAGTGTTAAAAAGCGATTTTCGTCGGTACTTTAGTTATGAATATGCCTGCTGTCAGTGAATACTTGTACTTCAGTGATTTAAGTTGTAGTCACACTGTCAGTGTACTACAGTAGTCAGTTTCTTGTACGAACTAACGTCTGTTCGGTTTTCGACCCGTTCCGCTTATTCCTTAACTATTTTCATATATGTGCTGGTATTCAGGACTGATACAAGCCCAAACCGTTTCTATGCGGGCATTATCAATTATGACCAACGAACACATAACACCAGTAGAAGGGACAAGTCCATATATCCAGCATTGCAGGGACTGAGCTCGTGGCCGCCATCTTGGTATCACTTAGAAAGAGCAAAAAGCGCCTGGAAAAGTAACTTTTTTAGAAATTAATAAATAAACTTGAACACAAAAATATAGATTAAATTTTTGTCTTCTTTAAATTGTATAGTAGAAGTTTAATTGTTGACTTCAGAAAAAATATTAAACTGTGACACTTATAATTAGTTTACTAAGTTTATGCAATTAATTTAGCCTAACACAGCGCCAACTTACATTGTAACATATATAAATAGGGTTTTAAAATATAATATTTCCTTAATAAAACACAGTAGCATATTAATAAACCTAAATTGTACAAAACATGACAATAAAAACAATTGTAATTAAAAATTGCAAATAGTATAATAAAGTAATGTACAATATTTAATTGAAACTACACAGGAAAATAGGTGACAATACACAGGGACGTAGCCGGAAAATGCAGAAGGGGGGTCCACATTAAAAATTTTTTAACACCCAACGTTTTAGAGTATGTAAAAAGTAATATCAAAACATACAAACCACATAATTGTTTTAAAAATCCATAAATATCCATCTTGAAAGTTAATTTCCTTACATTACATCAATTCAACATTGCAGGAATGGAAACATGACGTTTGGAAAATATCATAATAAAATTAAATACTTATAATTCAGTTTAAATCAATATGAAATAATTTCTCGTTGTTTCATTTCATTCCTATACATTCAGGATACCTAATTGTAAAGTACAATTACACTTTTCTACTCATTACAGATTTTTACTAGAGATTAATTAGTTCAGTGGAAATAATAATTAAACTAAACGTTTTAGGTTCTTATAATCTTTTACTGGAGCACAAATTAAATTTTAGTAAATAAATTCAAACAGCTGTTTTAATACATCAAAATTATAATCCATTTCATTCTCCCACCTTGAGTAATTTACAATTAATTACTCATCTTGTTTTCCCTCATATGTCATACTTATTGGGTTTGTTTTATAATTCTTCCTGATCGAGTTTTAGTAATATTTTTGTTTTCCTCGTAATTTATATTTGCTTCTTCTTCTAATGAGTTTTCTCTCCTATTCATTTTCAATTTCTTCTGAATTTAAGTTTATTTCACATTTTGTTGGCCATTCTTCTGGTACAAACTTCAACGATTCTGGTCCCTTCCACCATTTTGATTTTTAAAAATACTGAGCGTCACAGCCTCTTGACGGGAGGTCAGCTGGGTTGAGTTCTCGTTTGATGTAATTCCAATTCTCAACTTTACTCAACTTCTTAATTTCTGACACTCGATTCCATACATCTGCAATGTTTGCATCTTGAATAAACACACTATTTACAAAAGAAGACAAACAACCATTTACGTCTGTTATGCTTCCTGGTACTTTACCCATCAATGTCCTTCCTAAAAGTGTATTCATGGCCACTAGTCCAGAATCCAGTTGGAGACGATCTCCTGTATACAGTTTACTGCCACATCAGCCCCTATTAAAATACTAATTGGTAAATTTGACTCTTCAACATCGGTCAAATGGATGCCTTTACTAGCCAATTCTTTTAACCAGGTAATTATGAGTCTATTCGTCTAAAAGTTCAAAAACTTGTAAAACAAGAAGAGGCATTAAGTCAAGTAAGCTCTAACAACTTAGGACTAGGTTCTGACGCCAACTCTAATTCAATATTAAATAAAAGAACCTATATACTCCCAAAATTTGAAATCAAGAAATTTGACGGGAAATATCAATTGGCTACCTTTTTGGAGCCAGTTTGTGAAAATTGATATAGACCCTAGCACTGCACCAGCAGATAAATTTCAGTACCTCTTGCAGTGTATAGTACCTGGTACTAGGGCCTATGAAGTTGTTCAAAGCTTCCCACCAATTGGACCAAACTATTCTAAAGTAACTGAAAATTTGAAACCCCGATTTGGTAAAGATGATTTATTAGTAGAGGTACATGTTAGAGAGCTGCTTAAGATAGACTTAAAAAATTCTTTAGAAAGTAAGAACCAGATGTCTCTCCAAGCGTTGTATGATAAACTTGAGTCTCATTTAAGAAATTTAGACACTCTAGATGTGACAACTGACAAATGTGCGTCTCTTCTATACCCAATGGTAGAGTCCTGCATGCCGGAAGACCTGTTACGAGCTTAACAACGAAGTTCCCATCGTACTGGTAAAAGTACTCAGGATTGCTTGAACAATTTAATGACATTTATGCTTTCAGAAGTAGAGAGTGAACAAAGAATTGGATTGGCAATGTCTGGTTTTGGAGTAAGTCTTAACTCAAATCACAAGGAAAGTAAGCAGACTAAAAAATCTTTTTCACAGACACAAACTATGGAACCTTCTACTTCTACTGCTGCTAGCTTGGTGTCTTTCGGTAAGTACGACAAATCCTTGATTTGCATATTTTGTGAAAAATCGCATAAAAGTTCAGATTGTTTCTCAGCTCAGAAAATGGTTCTAGATGAAAAATTCAAATCATAAAAGAAAAAAAGGTGTTGTTTTTGTTGCTTAAGGGGAGCAGGAAGGCAAAAAAACTTTTTTTTTCAAAAATTTTTTTTGCATATTTTGGTTCCTTGTTAAGTTCTCTTTAAGAAAATATAAGTAGTTTTGCCGAAAAAAGTATTTACATGCGTTAAAAAGCATAGTAAAGAACGAAGACACTAAGATTTTGGCTCTCGGAAACCTCCAACTCACACACAGTTCATATAGTACACGTCTAATACGACATCAATGATATATTATTCTGTCACGTTGGTAGAACAGCTTACAGAGCCTGAGCAGACAGCTGTTGTCCTGCTATCCCGTTTTGTTATTGTTATTATTTACAGTATTATTATGTGTTATTATTGATGTTGTTTACAGTTTTAGTGATGTGTAACAGTGGTTTAGTGATTATTAGTGTTGTGTGATTGTGAAAATGCCTAGAGCAAGAGTGTCATATAAAACTAAACCTAAATTCAGAGGTAACCAGTAAAAATCTAAGGGTAATTCTAGGTTATATGGTGATTTGCAAATTAGTCCTAGGCCTACGCCTACCCCAAAAAATACTTCTTGTCAGAGTTCTTCTATGGATGGCTATGCTAAATATAAGGCAGTAGGTGAAGGGAATGTCATATTTGACTTAGGCCTTTGAAAACTTGCCCTAGAAGAAGAGGAAGAGAATGCTGATGATCCTCAGTATGGTACAGGGATGTTTTAGGCAGCTACTACTATATAATGGTGAGTTTTGACTTTTCCGCTAATTTTCCGAAACTTTGGTTTTTTTATATAAAGGTACACTTTTCTCAAAAAGTATTAAAGATAGAGGCTT
The DNA here is from genome assembly GCA_035578905.1 of Stictocephala bisonia. NCBI lineage: Eukaryota > Metazoa > Arthropoda > Insecta > Hemiptera > Membracidae > Stictocephala > Stictocephala bisonia. The sequence goes on along the minus strand of JAQJVL010000027.1, from coordinate 359,452 downwards.
GAAATTTTTTTTGTTTATAGGTGACATAGTAATCTAGATATACATGCTAAACTGTAACCAAATCTTAATATTTTCTAATTAAAAAATAATAATAATTATTAAAAAAACGGGACTTTTTTAGTTACATTTTTAAAATTTTCCACAAAATGTATTTTTTATTATTTTATCATGAAAGTGCATGTGTTTATTTGTTAGGTAGTATATATTATTGAGTTAAAATTTGAAGTATGTAGCTTCAATACTTTCTGAGAAAAATGTTCCTAAAGCTGCCAATTTTAACATGCGTAGCATAGGGCCTTCCCGCTCCCCTTAAAACCAGGTCACAGCATTAAAAAATGCAAATCTAGTTTGAAATGTCCTCTGTGTAAAAAACGACACTTTGTCGTCATGTGCCCTAATTTTCATGTAAATAGTAATGTTTCTAGACCTACTAATATGTTGAAACCTGAGGCTAAAGTTACTTGTGCTCAGTTAGAAGATAATGTGTTATCTAGTAGACCTAACCATTCTAACAATGTATCTCATCCCAGAGTCTTTATGCAGACCTTAATAGCTAACTTGTAAAATCCTAAGACCAACACCACCATACCTGTGCCCTTGTTGTTTGATTTAGGCTCTGAGCGTTCGTATATAGCTCAGACTATAGCTTTTGAGATTGAATACAAATCTTTGGGTCAAGAAAGAACATAACATTCTTTGTTTGGTAATGTGAAAACTGCAGAAAACATCTATAACAAATATAGAGTTCAGCTTTCAAACAAAGATGATTCATACAGGTGTAACTTTGAAGTATTGAGTCAGCCTAAGATTTGTGGGAATATCAATCATGTAACCAACATACTTATCTGTGTTTGTTGTTTCAGCTAGAAAATAATTTTCAGTTGTATTTTCATCATTCAACAGCAAGTCCCTTATTTTTTTTATCAATAGCTTGTATCATCAGCTTTTTGTTGTAGAATTATAAAGGATACTTCTATTTCAGCCAAATCAAAGAGGATCGTTTTCAAACAGTTCTTTTATACTGTTTACATTTCTTGTAAAAACACTGCGCAATAAAGTCCTTTGCCGCTTCAGTATATTCATGTTCTTGACCTAATTCTATCTGGTTTAGTATTTAATAAATTTCCAATCCTGTCACGGTCCCCAAATTGTCAGTACAATTACACTTTTCTACTCATTATAGATTTTTACTAGAGATTAATTAGTTCAGTGGAAATAATAATTAAACTAAACGTTTTAGGTTCTTATAAACTTTTACTGGAGCACAAATTAAATTTTAGGAAAGAATTTCAAACAGCTGTTTTAATACATAAAAATTATAATCCATTTCACTTACTATCCTCGTAACTTACTTAGACCCTTCATTATATACATGTGTATAAAATCAATGCTTAGAATCATTTATATTTTTATAGAACACGCTAAAAACATAAATGTAGATTACACAACGGGATCTATTTTTAAACAAACCAAAACCACCTTCCAATACTTATGGGCACTGATCATGGCTTACTTCTCATTCTGCTGGCCAAAATTTCAATCACTTATTACCTACCAAATATCACATTCCATTTCATTTTCCACTTTTTATTCTTTGTTAATTTAGTACTAAATTAAAAATAATGGAGCTGAGTTCCAAAGGATAATTTCAGAATACTGTACATGCATTCACATGATTCTTAGTTACCTAAATTCCAACAGTATTTTATACAGTTTTACCTTTTGTAGTTTGTAATTTCTGTACAAAAGAAATTACATAATAATTAAAACCTACTCTTAAGATCACTGTCAAAAATTAGCTGAATCGTTTTGTGTGGAGATGTCACAATCGAGAGCCTTTAGGGCCTCACTAAGCTCAAAAAAGAGATTTATAAAGTTCCCAAGACTTTTGAGTGAGCCTGTCCTAATGTCCGGGAGGTCCACTATTTGATTTACAAGCAGAGTGGTAAGTCGTCTTGAATTGTGATATCGACCTCGGAGTAGTTGATAAGCAACTAGATAGTTTGCCGTAGTGATATTGAGAGATTTCACAAGGTTCGATGGTTCTCCAGATAATATTGACAAGAGATGTTGGAATTTCGTTACATTAGGGACCCCTGCATTGTCATGTATACTAGAGTCAAACAAATTGATAAAACTCACCCAATGGAGGGGGTTTCCATCAAAGCGTTTTAGTTCCAATATGGGTAAGCAAACGTGAGATGGAGCTACTGTAAGAGTTGAATCAGTGTCACTTTGAACCGAGGGTGAGTTAGGCTCTTCGGGTGGCACGAAAGATTCGATAATGCTATTTATCTGTACAAAGGTGTCATTGATTGTATCTTGATTCTTAGAGTTTCAATGGGTACATCGTCGTCAGCTAAGGTTTCTAGCACCCGGTTTAGATTGCTTTCGTGGTCAGCACGTTTTTTAGCGATCTTCAAAGAGTAAGACATAAGATTTTTCAGCTGTACTTGAAATAATGGGGGAGGCTTTTCAGCAGAGCCGGCCTAAGGCCCTGCTTTCTCTAGTGTTCTTTGCTTCATCTCTAGACCTCCAAGAACTTCATTGGTGCAGTGATATTATGTCAAGTTCAATGTAAACAGTGTGTCACATGTTTGTAATTTTATTGTTTTTATTGTGTAAATTATTGTTATTTCTTTTTAGATTATTTTAGGCTACATTGACTAGGTATTATTACTGTTTCATGACATTGTCAATGATGTAACCATCCTTACGGCAAATAAAAATTATTAATATTAATTAATTATTACTATTAATAATAATTAATTATTAGTGATTCTTCTGGATATTCAACATGTACGAGCTTCTGTGACCATTTATTAACATTCTAGAATTGTGACAATTAGAAATTGATATTTAAACACTAGGACACAAGTACTTTGTACTTTTGATTTAATTTTAATTAGATACTTGCAGAGTGCCCGTCCTTCGTGTGGGGTTTACGTTGATTTATATTGTGCTTATTGCATTCAGTAATACAGAACATGGATGAAATAAGTCAAGTCTAGATTGTTTAAACAATTTTTAATATGATTATGTTTATAAAAAAATAAAGTTTTATAAAACAGACTTATAAACAATATTTACAGCTTTGTGAAAATGTGCAGGTTCCTTCCGCCTAAAACTGCGCTGTGTGAGCTCAAAAGTGCGTTGTGGTTAGGTTTGGTATTTACTTTAGAATTATATAAGTTGTTGTTTATTCCAACATCTGATTAATAAAACTATTATAAACAATTAATTGTCATATTGGTATCGTATTAATACTTCTTAGAACCCCTGGGGTGGTTTTCTGATGGAATTTTAAAGTAAAGGTAGGCCTATGTGTTAAGACCCTAAGAACGTCCATGCCAAATTTCAGATGAATGGGTTGCAGATGAATTGCATGATTGAGTAACACACAGACACCATTAGATTTTTCTATAATAGTAAAGTTATTAGTTTAATCATATGATTTTTAATTTTGTATTCCTTCTTCTAGTTTGGTAGCTGGCTCTGAAAGCCATACTATATAGTTCTAATCTTGCTTGATATTGATAAAATCATTTTGTACGTTTTTCTTTTTTGTTGGTTTATTGCAAATCAATTGTTACTATAGCATTGAACTAAAATTGTTGGATTTAATTTACAATGCTCTACTTCCAAGATCTGATTTACATTATTCTTATTTGAAATTGATAACACTGTATCATCTGTATATAATTATGAATTACAAGGATACATTACAAATGTAAATCGTTAATAAATAACATTAGTATTTGTGGGCATATGACACAAATTCAGTCTATATAATTAGGCAAATAAATTTTTTTAAGAAAATTGATATCAACAAAATAATGAAGTTTAAAATACAATTAATTTATAAAAGTACATATGTTATACAATGTTAACAAATTAAGTATAGAGTTAGTTAAGTTTACCTTTCAGTAAAAAAAAAAATAAAAACATGTCTTAAAGCGATGATTTTAACAACATTCTCTAATTATTCTGTTCTTTCATATGGAAATAACTTGTTATTTGGAGCTTCTTTGAAATGCTGTATAAAATCAGCGGTTATAAATGTATAGTTTTCATCATCCATCCTTACCAAAAGTTGTTCCAATATCTCGAACAGGCAAGTTTTTGTTTTAGATGGTGTATTATCACTCTGGAGGTTTTATTCTTAAATCACAGCTAAAAAATGCTTAAAAATGATCAGATTTTTATTCCGTACACTTAATAACAAATAAATATTGTTTATTTATAATAGTTATTTGTGTTACAGTATTATGATGCCGCAGTGCTGTAACACAAGAGTTACTTGGGGTCAAAGTATTGAGGAGATTGTAGGTGAAAGGTTCTATGCTCGGTCCTCTTAATAGCAATACAGCTTTCGCTCAATGGTTGCCATCGACGTGGAATCTAGAAGAGAAGTCTGGGTTAGGTGGTAGTTAAGGTTCAGATGTTTTGTAGGAAAGAGAACTGAGTGTCAGGCTTTTCAATTAGCTGTGAATAAGACAGACACTACTTTGTTTGGATTTCATGTAAAGCTGTAGATCCCTAGTTGCCCTTGTTACTGGGTTTTTAATAAATAGCTCTTTCTGAGGAACAGTCGACCTTAGTTGTAAAAATGACTATAATCATTCATCTACACTCATTCACCCCTCATATTTGTCCAATGAATAATTGAAAGGTGTAACTTTTTGACTTTGCTATGTTTATAATTAAATAAATGATACCAAAGAACTACAGTCAACCTACTTCTAAGATACAAAATATAACTGTAAAGAATATAAGCAATTATTTTAAATATATAAATAAAAGGCAGTGTAAACTCACTTAGCACACATGGGTTTCGGATAACGCAAGGGTGCTACGCACCAGGAGAATGACTCTTGCAGTATGGTATAGTACCTGTGGCCAAAACCATACCGGTGTTGGTTGAATTATTAAACCTCAATTTATTTGTTCACAGATTTCCAAGGTCATTTTTGAGCTTGTTAACACCTTCACTGCGTTTTCAAAATTTTAGATCTGATTACGAATGCGGTGTGAGGCACATGTGACTCATTTCGCAATTGTTGAACAGTGCGGTATGAGCCACCAGTGACTCATGCGTCGTTCAAAATGTATGGCGTTGCTAAGTAACACCAATGACGAGTGGAGCGCTCTGTCAGCGTTTATAGGTACTTTTAGAACGTCATCTGCCATTTAGCAGTATCGTATTCGTTTTATCCCAACTGGCCATGAGTCACCGGTGCCTCATGCCGCAAAACAGAAGTTAATTTTTAACAGTTTTTATTATATTTATTGTTTTTGATTCTAATGTGAAGAAACCAATTTCTTACTACATTTTTATGTACGAGGCTTTTAGACTAATTATTATTAGACATCAAGTTTTGAAACTTATTCAAAAATGTTATAAACGTATGTTTAATTTTAAATAGATTTATTACAAAATATTATAAACTTTGTTATGGTTTAAGAAAACAGTATAAAAAGACAAAATATAAAATTATTACTTTTATAAAATAATAGTGATAAAAATTATATAGGACTACTACAAATATGTATTAGTACAAGCAGAAAAACCTACAATTATTATTACTCAAACTTGTCTACTTGTGCACAGTAATAAATAGATAATATGTAAAATTATTACTTTAAAAAAATACTAGTGATAAAAATTAAAATTATATAGTACCATCACTATTGCTAATATGTGTATAGCATTTTTAGTTGTAAAGCAAAAAAAGTACAACTATTATTACTCATACTTGTCTACTTGTGAAAATTATTAAAACATTCCAAACACATAAATGGTTTGTTCGGGCAATTGTCACAGTAAGTTGTCACTTGCTTTGTGGCCTTTGCTGCATCTTTTACTGAGAGGTTGTTTCTAGAATTTGTGTAGCACAGTGTGCACCTTCTTCGCGTCTTCCGAACTGGGCCATCCATCTTCTGCAGAGAATGTACCCTTTTTCTAATACCTGGGCTCTGTATCATTTCAGCTGTTTGTAATAAGCTCCTGGCGACACTCTCCTTGAACTTCAGATATGGTATTCTTGATTGACTAACTGACTCAAACACAATCCAGGAATTTACCATGGTTGTTCCAGTAAGGAGTTCCAGCATTACCTTGGTGATTGTGGAATACTGAAGCTTCCAAATAACAAACAATAATAAAACCAACAACAAATGGGATTCAGTTATAAACTTTGTTCTATGTAGTAACCTACAGCGATGAAAGCACGTACTGCGGTAGGTTTACGCGGGAAAGCAAACGGAAAAACAGCACTTGGCTTATGAGTCACCGGTGAATCATGCCGCAAATGTATATTTCAGTGCGGCCTGAGTCACCAGTGACGCATACAAAAATAATACAAGCATCAAGACAAGAAAAAATAATATCGTCTGGGAGTACAACCAATACTGAAATATCTATATTGGTTAGTGAATAACGCTTGCCGCAAGGAGCGATATGCTTCGTTCATAGCAAACGCAATGACGAAATATGCACCATGAGTCACCGGTGTCTCATGACGCAGTGAACGTGTTAATTATTGTACTATTACATATAATAATTGTATGGCAAAGATATTTCACTATAGAACATATACTAGGCCCTATTTAGAAGACTGGCATGTATATAAATAAAGCATAACAAAAGGAACAAACATTAATTTATTAATGCATTACAGAAATATACAACTACACCTTGTTGAATGTCTAACGAATGGGAACCCATGTCTTGAACATATCCCCAACCACCACTCTCTCTGAAAAGGAAAAACAATTAAATAATATTTATTGGCAAAAATGAAAAATTGATTTGATTTTACAAACTTTACATTTTCAGATAGTGCATTTTAACCTTTTGACACGGATATTTCTATAGCCCATCTGAACCCTACCGTGGGAGTTTTTTACCTACTTAGCCAGTGAAATGCAGACTTTAGTATAAAAACTTTTATTTCGGTTATTTGTAGGTCAATTAAAATAAAGAGACAATCATAAATACTTTTAGTGGACTGTCTATTAATCTGTCAATTTCACTTTGACGAGCCGCCATCATTATAAAAATATATTTAAAAAAACTAAAACTGATGTACACACCATAATAATCTATTCACAAATAAAATATCAACAACTATAATAGAAAGAAAAGGATAACCAAACGTAACAGACAATGTAAACAACACACCAAGTCATGTACGTAATAGTCCAGCCTAAAAACAGCTCAAACTCAAAACACAATATACAACTCACGATGACAAAAAAACAAATACTAACAAGGTAATATAGCAGTACAATACTTGTATATTGGCCTCCAATTGGAATCAACTCCAAATAGTAAGTTAAATCGCCGTTAGATACCAGCATCTGACAGAACATAGTGTGCCGTCCATATAACGTCGTCCCGCCGTTAGCGGTAAGACTACACGCCGTCACATGAACATCAGCCCGCATATAGGGGTTAATAAAATCAGCTTCAGAGTGATAAAAAGTTTGTTTTTCAGCAATGAATATTTTTTAAGATAATAAATACAGTAATCTTGCAACATGAAGAAATTTACTTAACTGTAATGTGAGTTACATGATTAATTAACAATATAAGCATATTGCTAATTAATAATGTAATTAAATATTTATGAAGAGTCTAATGATCGGCCTCACAAGAATAATTATAAATATTGGTTTAAAATTGGGTTTGATTTGATGGTACAACCAAACACAAGCCTGTTTTTGGTTGTACTAATAGGAACCAGGATCTGTTTCGTGCTTAATCCACAAAAATTACAGAAAATACTGTGGGCACTAGTTATAAAGCTCTTTTTGTAGTGACAAACTGAAGTCTATTATATATCACCTTGAAATATAACAATTGCCTCAAGTTTATCAGACACAATACAAAGTATTTCAAAAAAGCATCTTCCTAAACCCAAGATAATGTGATACACATGCTTTTCATCATGACCCCTCTGAGCAGGGAACCGTTTCTTTCTTTATCATACAAAATTATCGGAGGAAATAAAAGGCATGCTTTGGTTTTGAGTCTTTAAAAAATGAGCATATAAGAATTGATAAGCAAACAAATATTTGTATTTAACACTAATTTGTTAAGTTAATTAAATCCAATACTCTGTAGAATTGGCAGTAGTGACCCATTAAGACAGTAACGTAAGTAGGAGTGCAAGGCACAGAGGTCCTGCTTCTCTAAACAGGGCTGCCAACAGTTGTCTGAGCAAGTTATGTGTACAACAGCCTGATGAGTCACCAGTTTTTGTTTCAAGTGTTTCCTCAAAAGCAATACAGACAAGAGTTAACTTATATATTGAATGTAATATTTCTAGATCTTAAAGCCCAATTAATTATACATTAATAAAAAAAACCAAATCTAACAATTGTAAAAGTCAATAAATACAACACAAGATAGCTTACAAGAGATTTAACAGTTTATTTACTCGTAAATTAAAGAAAAAAACTGAAAACAATGAACAACTAAAATACATTAAAAACTTTAGAAAAGTAATAAACTAGTTTTTCATCTGTTATTTGAAAACCGTAATATATACAAAACTTTAAATACAAAAATATTTCATTTTCAGAGGCTGGTTACAATTAACAGTTATTTTGATATGCTGCATTGACATAGTTTGATGTTAAAAAATGTGTACCTAACCCCATTTTCATAGTAAAAATGGGGTTTTGTCCGCAATTTAAAACCAATAGAGATGTGACAAAAACTTTACATGATAAGCTTTAATTTGATGGCATAGGGCCAATTTTTAAAAACAATTTACTTAGATCTATTTTATTTTTCAGAGCTAAGTGTCAATATAATTTTTAATTAAAAGGACAAGTAATTGGTAGTATCGGATAAATGATGTACATCCTTGTGATGTACAGAAGAGTTACAGTATCATCAATTTTAAAAATAAAAATTTTTTTATTTTTTTTTTACTGATTATATCTTGAAGTAATCACATAAGAAAATACGATAGTAATAGGAGATATGAATGCACAAGCTGGTAAGAGTAGGAAAGGGTGCGAAAATTTAACTGGGCCACATGGTTATGGAAATAGAAATATGGAAGGTGAAAACCTGAAAGACTTTTGTATCAGAAATAACTTGAGAATACTTGGTACAAAAAGAAAGATAGTCACAAAATAACAAGACATAGTTGGGATGGTGCCCATAAAACAGTCATATACTATATACTAACAGATATGAAAGCTAGAAAAACATTTACTGATGTCAAAGTTATAAAAAGTGAGAGTATAGAAAGTGACAACTAGGAACTATTAAAAACTGTAATGTAGTAAGAAAAAGTAGAGAAAAGAGACAAAGAATCAAAAAGTTTGAAAACTTATGGAAAGTGAAAAACCAAGAAAAATACCAAAGAAGTGTACAGTCAAAGTTACCAATTAAGTGATATTAGAGAAGTGGACGAAGATTGGAATAAATTCAAAAAATGCCTAGTTAGTAAGCTGTAAATATTTGTGGAAAAAACAAGAAAATGAGTAAGAGAAAAAGAGACACCGTGGGGGAATGAAACCATAAAAATACAATAAAAGAAAGAAATAAAGCCAAAAAAGAATTTGACTTGGAGAAACAAAAGTCAGGAACCCAAAGGAATCTACAACTAATAGAAGAAAAGAAAAGAGTACAGAAAACTAAATGTGAAACGTATCACATAAAATGAAAAACAAAAACGCTGGGAAGAATTTACATATAAGTTAGAAGAAGATAGTTTGAGTAACATAAAAGTTTTGTATAAAGTTGTGAAAAACAAACGTAGGGATCAAAGGTATATGCGCAATAGAAGCTTCCTCAGGGCAAATTGTCCGGACTGAAAAGAGATAAGAGAAGAAATGAAAATATATTTTAACAAACTATTGAACATAAATCAACCCATCATGATGCCAAACAATAACAATATGGATGTATCTAAAAATTTAAAAATGTAAACACCACAGAAGAACCTCCACCTTCTTGGTTGGAGGTAGAAATAGCTTTAAAAAGTATGCATAAAGGAAAAGCAGCAGGTTATGACGAGTTGAGTGCAGGCATGTTGAAAGCAGCTGGACCGTGTGCTGTAGATGGCCTGACAAGAATTCTAAAAAAGGTCTGATGCAAAAATAAAATTCCGGATAAAGGGTATGATATCAATCAATCAATCAATCAATCGTTTATTGCCATGTTACATATTACAGTATCGACAAAGTCATAGTACAGCAGACATGCTAAGTCCAAAAATATATCAATAATTTCTTATTTCTATACACAAATAGAATCAAAAATATCAATGTAAACTCTACAGAACATAATTGTTAAAACACAGATATATTATTAATGTTAAAAGTCAATGTTTTTCAAGTTGAAAAACTCATCAATGGAATAAAAAGGATTATTCAACAACCAGGTATAAAGCTTTGTTAAAAATGTTTTCTCTGTATACTTTTCAATTATAGGTATAAAACAATTATATATCCGCAAACAAATAACCGAGTGACTATTAATAGATTTACTCAATCTATTAAAACCAATAATTGCTTGACTTTTTTGCCTTGCATTATAACTATGCACTGTATTATTAAGATGTAGTATATCTTTATTATTAAAAACATAGTTAATTATATCAAATATATATAGATTAATAATTGTCTGTAATTGCAGTTTAATGAAGATTATTAAAACTTTTTTGTAAGATAAGGATTTCCTAAATACTGTTGGCATTACCCCAATATATTAAACCATACCTAATAATTGACTGAATAAGTAAAATAGGCAATTTTAACATAGTTAGAATCAATAGTTAGGATTGTAGACGCTTCAATAGAAAAATTACCCTCGAGAGCCTACGACTCAAATATTCTACGTGACAATCCCAGCTCAGGTGCCTATCCAGGAAAATTCCAAGAAATTTCACACTATTGGAATATGAGAAATCTGACGAATCATCCTCATCCGTATTTTTAGTACTAAATAACACATTTTGTGTTTTTTCCTGATTTAAAAGGAACCCATTGGAATTAAACCAATCAGAAACAGTTGTGAGTGTACTCTTAGCTAACAATTTAACATCATTGAAGTCTTTATTAATATTTAAAATAGTTGTATCGTCCGCGTATAGAACAGTGGGTGTCGGAACAGATGATGGAAGGTCGTTTATAGAGATTAAGAATAAAAAAGGCCCAAGCACTGAGCCTTGTGGTACTCCAAACGATACCGTAGTGACCACAGACCATTAATAAGAACTTTTTGTTTTCTATTATATTAATAAGATTGGAACAAATGTAGAGTTAAGCCACTACTGCCATAATACTGTAATTTAGATACAAGATCAGAGTGGTTGACACAGTCAAAAGCTTTGTTCAGATCGCAGAATGTGATCTGAGCAAAACATTTATCTTCAAAAGCTTTTTTGATTTCTCTTAAGAGTTTATCCATTGCGTGTGACGTAGATTTACCGCTTCGAAAACCGAATTGTGAGTTGCTTAGAATATTATTTTCTTCAAAGAAGGAACTAATCTGATTAAATACCAACATTTCAAACAATTAAGATATAATTGGAATTACTGATATAGGTTGATAATTTTCGGGTTTGTATTTAGAACCCTTTTTATAGACAGGGCAAACACGTGATATTTTCAATTGATTTGAATGATATCCCTCCCTGATACATAGATTGATACAATTTGTTAATGGTTCAGCAATACTAATTATAATAGTTTTTAAAAGGTTGTTTGGCATATTATATATATCATTGCTGTCTGACCTACTCAACCTCTTAGCTGCATTTATGACGTGATCAATAGAAATTGTTTTGAATTCAAAGTGTGCTGGGGGTACACAGCTCTGTTGCAAAAAATCAATAGGACTATTTTTTGACAAAGAAATTTTCTGCTTAATGTCAGAGACAGAGGTAATGCAAAATTTATTAAAGGTGTCCGGAGTGAAAGTTATTCCATCAACCTTTCTGTCTGTCGAAGAATTCTTCTTTATAACATCCCATGCAGCCCTACACTTATATGCCAGTTTTGCTTTTTTAATGGCCTGTTTATAATCCTTTTTTAGTTTGAAAACGTAATCAGTCAATGCATGATCTTTATGTTTTTTGACAGGCTATAAAAACACATTAGTCTATCTCTCATTTTCTCAAGGTCGTTAGTGTACCAACTGTTTTTTAACTGTTTCCTACTATAGTTGACTTTCTTAATAAAGGTAAAGTAGTTTATATTGTCATATCCCCCTTTTTTAAAAAGAAGACAGAAAGAATTGTGCAAACTATAGAGGAATAACTATATTATCACATTCACTAAAAATCTTAGAAAAGGTAATAGAAAAAGATTAAGAAATTATATAGAACTACTACTAGAAGAAGAACAACACGGGTTCAGAAAAGATATGAGTACAACGGATTTGATTTTCGCAGTAAGAATGCTTATGAAAAAGCGTTGGGAATTTAACAAGGATTTGATCATGGTATTTTTAGATTTAGAAAAAGCTTACGATAACATCCCCAGCGATAAAATATAGGAAATTTCAAAGAAAAGAGATGTATCAGAAGATTTGATTAAGAAAATACAGATGTTATATGAAAAGTGTTATAGCTATATTCTGATTGGAAGTGGAAGATCTGAGTGGTTCCTAACAACAACAGGGTTCAATACCACTGTACGTGTATGGGTGGGCGGTTGGGTCAATACCACAGTACGTATATGAGCGGGCGGGTGGGTCAGTACCACTGTACGTGTATGGGTGGGCGAGTGGGTCAATACCACAGTACGTGTATGGGTGGGCGGGTTGGTCAATGTCACAGTAAATGTATGGGAGTATATTGGTGTACAGTAAAGTGGCATAAATTTTAACCAGTTTATATTAGAAGATAGAGATTGGGGTTAGAAGGAAAGAAGACGAAGGAAATGATTGATAACCTGAACATGGAAGGAAGCTGACGTACCAGAGGTTGGAGTTTGTTATCAACGAAAGCAGAGATATGCTGGTTGGTGGAAAGCAAGGAAGCTCCTTATCAACATTGTTTTTTATGATTGTTATGAACAATATTATTAAATCAGTTAAAAAAGAAAGACAGGATACGCGGGCAGTGGCATTTGCAGATGACATAATGATTTGGGGTGAGACTGAAGATGAAGTACAAAGGAAATTAAATACTTGGAAGCAAAAATTTGATAGCTATAACCTGAAAATAAGCCAGTCTAAAACAGAACAATTGATCTTAAGGAGAAGAGGAAATACTATAAACTTAATGTTAAATGGAGTTGAAGTTAATTCAGTAATTGAGTTCAATTACGTAGGAAGTATAGTTACCAATACAAATATACATAGACAAGAGGTACTAAATAGGACCAAAAAGCAGCTAACTTCTATAATATGATGCAGAATTTACTACAGGATACTGGAATCCCTAAGAAATCCAAAAAGACCTCTACAATGCCAATTTTGTAATTATCTTGACATGTGGGATTGAGATGTGCACTTTAAGTAAAAGGGATAAAAGTAAGATTCAGGCCACAGAAATTAAGTTTATAAGAACTATAAAACAAAAAACAAGGTTAGACAGAAAAAGAAATCAATCAAACAAGAAAAGAAGAAGTGGGATTGGAGGTAGCTATGTTGGAACGGATAGGAAGGTCTAAGCTAAGGTGATATGGACATTTAATGAGGATGGAAGGGATAAGAACGGCAAGAAAATGCTTCGAGAAGGAAATGTTTGGGACATGACCGATAGGAAGGCCAAGAAAAAGATGGTTGGATTCAATCGAAGAAGAAGTAGAAGGAAAAGCAACTAATTCGGAAAAAGTACACGTGAGCCAGCGGTATGCAGACAGAACGAGATGGAGGGGGCTTGTTAACCACACCCGGAAAACTGGAGTTGGAGACGGATAAGTAAGTAAGAATATTACTTGAATATAAATCTACTGGAACAAACGAGAAAGTGCCACAAAAGTTTAACACAAAATAAATGGTACAAATATTACAATTTGCATATCAGTGCTCCACAAGGGAATACACGAACAAAAAATAATATTAAATAAGGAACTTATTAGTTTATAGCATGTATTAACCCTTTCACTCCCAGGAATTTCATGGGAATTGCACTGGGTTACTCAATGGTTTTCAAGACATTGAAAAATCCAGCCTTCTGATACAAGGTATCTCCCAGGGCCAAATTAGGAAATTTGCAGCATAAACATTTATCCTATGGCTTTTAAATTTATATGCTTAGAAACATAATTTAAAAATGAAGATATATAACAAATTCAATTTAAAATAAACACTTACGACGCTATGAGCAAGAGCAGCTGACTGACAAATCTGTCTAGTTAGGTTGTGACACAGCCACCTAAATCAATGTTCGTTGTTGCTTGCACGCTATGATTGACTATAAAGTTATTTTAACATACTAGTGTGATAAAAAAAAGTTCTTTCTGAACATCACAATATAACAAAAGTTGATAATGTAATATATTTTTTATAATTTTTTTCTAAACGTCCCAAAAATTTGGACGCAGGATAAATTAGGAGATACTTCTGACATCCGAAAAATTGAACTCTGGGAACCAAATTGTTAAATTTCAAAATGTTTACATACATTACTGTTTAATATATACATTATAGTACTCTTGGTAACCTTTGTGTTTACCATTTCATGCAACATCCAAGCAAAAAGGAAACCTTATGTCAAACTTTTTCCTCTAAATTTATCTAAGAGTGAAATGCGATCTTAATTTATTGTTGAATAATATATACACAATGATCAAATATTGTCTAGTTAATCAATTTTTAAAATGTACAGAACAATTACACTAAATGATATATTTTGTAAATTTGACAATAATTAATATTAACCCTCCGATGGTTTAATGTCGAACGATCGACCTTTACAACATATCTGCCATGGTTTAGAGTCGAAAAATCGACCTTCACTATTTCGTTTCTTACGGGTGTTCATCCTTCACTAAACATCCTATATCATATGTCATTTGAAACAGCTGGTTCTACTGTTTAGTCTGGTGAAAGTCTTATTTGGATGGCGTTGGCCTAGACTAAAAAAAAATACAATTCCATAATTGACAGTTCCAACTGTCAGCGCGCCATTGTTGTTTACTACTGTGTCGCATCTTCGTTGTTTTGGTCGTAATAATGTTTCGTTTTTAGTGGTTTTTACGTGAAAATGTCTGAATTACATACGAGTGAGATTGATAGGGAGTTGTTCAATGATTCTGGAGACTCCAAATTACAACACTTCTGGAAACCATCTAGGGGTAACAGGAAAAGAAGAGCTCCCATCAGCGGGAGTGAGTCAGATTGAGCGGTTTTCACCATTGCGCCTGTATATAGTTTTTTGTACATAACTTATTTATTTTAGTAATGAAGTCCTTACAAGTTTATATTTTCTTATTCAGTTATAAATTTTGCACAAAAAGGCTATCTTAGAATTTTTGTATTGTACATAGTGAAAATGTTGTGTGTGTGTCTGTGTGTAAAGTGTGAAAAACATTGTGGATTTTCTTATTCTTCCTCTTCTCTCCGTTAAAGAAAATCCCAAACTACTTGTTAAGTCATTTTGAAATACATATAATAATACTCCATAGTTTTATGAACAAAATGATGTATAATAAACCCTATTTAGATAAAAAAAATTTTTTTTACAGATTTTTAAAAATAAGGCTGCAAATTGGCAAAAATGGGCTGAACCACCATAGGTAAAATAGTGAACCATCGGAGGGTTAATTAAGTGTTGTTGGTTTATCATATGTCATGTGTGCAACATGACTTAAAATTGCAAATCCATATTGACAATGTGGATGCAAAGTTATCAAAGAGCCTGTTTATGTTGAGAGCACTCAAGAATTGTGTAAGCTAAGAGATAGGACATCAGCAAACTTACCTTAGCCCTTTGCACTTTGATATTCACTATACAGGGTTATGGTGTTTTCCTGTACCACTCTGGTTAAAAGTGTCGGCTGCCTGTCTGTCAGCTCTCATATCCAGCATTACTGACTAATACTATTTTCCTCTACAGCTCTGCTTATGTGGTCACCTGATCTGCACATTGCACTCTGATGTTTGTTACTATTACATTTTTGTAAAACTGTTTAAATGGACATTATAGGATGTTTTTTTTTTTTTTTAATAAGCTGGTTTTGTTAATGTTCTTTATTGTTAATATCTATAAAAATGATGTAAATAAGTAAAGAAAAGTATAATGTCACAAGAACACCTTGAATAGCTTGTAAAAAAAGTTATTAAAAATGTACCTGACAATTATATAAACAAAAAAATGAAATACTTAAATTATGTATTTAGTCTGGCAGCACTAGATACAGTGAATCAGCTTTGTTTTCAATTTGTATCCCTTTGCTGGGAGTGGAATGACGGATCAGCTTATCACACAACTCAGAACAAAATTTAAATTCTTTCATTTTAATAAGTTGGAAGAAAAAAAGGCTATAAAGATTAGTAATTTATGTTTATTTATTGCAACATTATGCGACAAGAATTTTTAGCAAGTAAAGCTATTTTTATTTATTAATATATAACTAAATTTTACTAATAAAAAAGTATTTGTTTTGATTCTTATAACAGTTCTGAGGAACAAACACAGGTCACACCACATACCAGTTACAGTAGAAATTAACAAAAAATTTAATAAATCTCGCATAACAATATCCAATAATGCTGGATACAAGAGGGTTAGAAGAAAAAGGCATGTAGTCAGCTATACTGTGTATAAGAATTGACGAGCATGACTGTGCAGTTTCTTATAAGAGCTGTAAGGGAAATTACAGATAGCCAGTAACGCTGGATACAAGAACTGATGGATAGAACAGACAAATTTTCCAAGAGTACAAGGGGTTCGAAGACAGGTCAGAGCCAACCAGCTGATCTGGATGATGTGCATCAACAAGAATAACATAGTAATTAAGGAGTCCATGGGACGAAGCCTTAAGAGGAATTCAAGAGATCTAAATAATTTTAAAAACTTCAAACTACTACTCAGAATTATGACAGTTTTAAAAAAGTGAAGAAATGGAGCATTTGAACCAACAATCATCAAATATACATAAATGAAATTCTTTAATTTTATAAACCAGAAATATGCTCAGAATGCTTCGTCTTTGTTTTAATACACTAAATATTAAATTAATAGTAGAGAGACAGATGAATTGCAAGCTAAAACACATACTAAAAGAACCGTATGTATATGTACTTGCGGCCCTTGGATTATTTTGAGAAACGAAGTAGCCATGAATTTTCAGGGTTCATCATGAAATCCTATTGAGGAACCCTGTTCTAAAGTTAGCTGAGAGCTGATTGTAGCATTATTAGCAATTTACAGACAAAACTCTTAAATTTTTTATGTGAATATTATTATTGCCCCCTTCCTTTTTCTAAAAATAAGAGTAACCCTTTTAAGGGCCATTGTTTATAAACTAGATTAAAAGTACTTTGATTAGAGCTAAGTGCTAACACAAAGTCCCAAAGACCAAGTTCTAGATGTATTTTAGGGAGTGGAAGTGAAGCACTGGCATAAGTGTAAAATATCAAATAAACTTCTTTGAAGAATATGTCATTGCTGTAGACGAACAAATAAAAGAATGTTCAAAAATGACAATTCCTGCTTTATTTAATCATATAACCTGGACACCTATAAATACTTTTTTTACTTTAATTAAGAAACTACATTACAAATATTCTCAGTTTCACATGGTTATTTAGTCCTACATGAATTTAGGATTTTTTGATTTACTTGCAAACATTTTGTTCTTCTTATGAATTTAAAAAAAAAATCTTAAAACTTTTGAATTCCTCTACGGTAATCTAATAACAAATGGAAAAACACCTAACATACCATTAGCTTTAAAATCCTCAGGATGGAGTTCTATATAATGACGGTAAATGGCATCCCTTTCAGCCCAGTATAATTCATTCCTATTTTGACAAAAGATACCAGCGGCTAATCCTATAGCCATGTATGCAGCGTAACGAGGAAGTCCTAAACAGAAAAAAATTTACTTAGTGGTAGCAATAAAAGATTTATTTATAATAAAACTTTTCCTGTAGAAAGATTTATTTATAGTAATTAGATTCCAGAGTAGGCCGGTTATGGACTTATCTTAAGAAAGACAGGATATTTTACTTAAAATAAATGCATTACCTATTGTATTGAAGGCACTGCATAACTAATAAATCTTTAAATACTGAGCAAGAATAATTTTTCAAGAAATATTCTGAAGAATATGTTTAAAAAATGACGTACAAATAAAGGGTGATCAACTCAAGGTATCCACAACTGGGATCTCAAAAAGTACTAATTTTACAGCAAACTTAAAAAGGGAAACTTTACCTCATTTTTTATGTACTTTACAATTGTGCAGTTGAAATTTCAAAATTCAGTCGCCATTTTCCAATACGGCAGTCAACTTTGAAATTTCTTATGGAAACCCCTATTTTTTATGATTGATTTAGGTTTTACTGGTGTTTCTAGGACTTTTTTACTCTTGATAATATTTTGATATACTTAACGGTTTTGCCGCTAGGACGCTGAAAGTTTAAGAAATTCTTATATCTACATTTTAATAAAAAGGCATATTTTACCAATTTAAAAATAAAAAAGAGTAACTCAGAGTGCATTATTTTTATTGAATTAAATGATAAAAACCTGTTGCAATTTCACAAATACACTATCTTATTAAATAAATACTGAAAAACCTTGTTAATGCAACAACTGTGTATTGTGTAAGTGCTAGTACAGTAGTGACATAATCTGTATATGTGCAAATAACCTAAACAATTGGAACCAGCCAGTGTATTATAATCGGGGAGGTATTATCCCAAGGTACAACGTGCCATATTCAAAAGTTTGCTGCGCTGACGTTTTTACAGTTTACAGCACTATGAAATTTTCGATTTAGGCAGCTGCCCATTATTAGCGTTTCACAGACACTCATGCACAAACATACAAACTCAAAACAACACATGTGCACGCTCTCATAGACACACTTTCACACACACACCAACCTAAGCATTGAAGGACCCGGCATATACAATCCACACACACCCTTATACACGAAAGGCTAAACTCGCTTCACTTTTGAAATTGTCATGATGTTTTTATTGTCATTGTTAGTATGTAGTTCATTATAACACTTTTTAAAAATAATTTTATATTATTATTATTATTATATATGATTTATTCGGTTTTTAAACACAAAAACTGTTCGTCCTGCTGAAATTCACCAACAGCTTCCTGAAAATTACGGTGAGGGTGTTATGAATAATGGAAATGTGCGAAATGGTGTAGGCTTTTTAATTAAGGAAGGACAAGTGTTCAAGTGACGAAGAACGACCTGGACGGCCTACTGTCATCAATGAAGAGTTGGCACAAAAAGTTGATGAGGAAATTCGCCAAAATCGGCGCTTCACTATTGACGAACTTATTCAGAAATTTCCCCAAGTTTCAAGATCAGTAGTTAACAACACTGTTACTGACAAACTGCATTACAAAAAAATGTGTGCGAGATGGGTGCCAAAAATGTTGACACAAGAACACAAAGCGTATGGCATATCCTTTGTCCTTTTTGGAGCGCTATCACAGAGATTGGGATGAGTTCTTAAGTCACATCGTGACCTGTGATGAGACGTGGGTTGCGTGCTATACTCCTGAGACGAAACGTCAATCCAGCGAATGGCATCATTCAACTCCCTGACGAAACCAAGAAAATTCAAGCAAGAACCTTCAACAAGAAAAATCATGGCCACGGTTTTTTGGGACCGAAAGGGTATTCTTCTAATAGACTTTCTGCCACGAAGAATGACAATATACGCTGAAAGGTATTGTAAAACATTATTGAAGCTTAGGCACGCTATTCAAAACCGCCGGCAGGGCCTGCTCTCTAGTGGCGTCATTCTGCTTCACGACAACGCTCGGCCTCATGTTGCGGCAAGGACACAGATGCAACTGGACAAGTTTCGTTGGGAAACACTGGATCATCCACCATACAGTCCTGATTTAGCACCATCGAATTTTCATCTTTTTCCAAAACTTTAGAAATTTCTTGGTGGAAAGCGCTTGGAAAATGATGACATGTTAAAAGAAACAGTTACGAACTGGTTTAACAGTTAGGCGGGAGAGTTCTTTGATGATGGGATCCAAAAGCTGGTACCACGACTTTAAAAATGTGTCGATGTTAATGGTGACTACATAGAAAAGTGAAAAAATGTTCATATTTTAGTTTGTGATATCATTATATCCATAAATAAAGTTTCTCTTACGCTATTTGAAAACGGTTTTTACTTTAAAAATGACCCTCGTATATTTGATATATGTCCATTTTCAAATGTTATTGTACATTTACGTTCTTTTTTATGTACTGCTACTCATTGATAACTAATATAAATTATAGTTACTTTTAGTGGTTTTGTTAGATACTAATCAATTAAGTCATGTACAGGGTGGCGCAAAAAGAACGCATGGATTTGAGTAACGTAGTACCAGTGGAGGGGAGCAATAGTCAGTGACCGCCGAGCGACGCCATTTTGTTGGTTGAAGCGTCCAGTTTTAGTAGCAATGGAGCAGTGGAACGTGCAGCATCGCGTGTTCACTGTTGAACACTATTTCAAATCAAATGAATCTGTCATCACTGTTCAACGAAAATTTCGTTTACAGTTTAATGTCGCGCGTAATAGTTCGGTACCTGATCGCAACTCGATACTTCGTTGGGTTAACTCGTTTCGTACAACAGGATCAGTGTTGAAGAGTAAATCGACTGGTCACCCTCGTATGGCGCAAACTCCGCAAAATGTTGAAAGTGTCTGAGCCTCAGTTCTTGAAAGTCCTCACCGCTCGACTAGACGGCGTGCTCCAACCTTGGGGATATCACGTTGATCGCTACAGCGCATCCTGACATGTGAGTTACAATTCCAACCTTACAAGATGATTGTTCAGAAGCACCATGAACATGATTTTCACGAACGAAGAGTTTTTTGCGAGAGAATGCTTGATGTCGTTGGAAATGACAATAATGTTGTAATGCTGAGTGATGAAGCTCATTTCCACTTGAATGGCTCAGTAAACAAGCAGAATTGCCGCTATTGGGCAGCTCACAACCCACAGGAAATGCATCAAAAACCACTGCATTGTCCTAAAGTTACAGTATGGTGTGGGGTCTCTAAAAATTGGCATCGTTGGACCTTATTTTTGTGAAGAGCGTGACCAAACAGTCACTGTTAATTCTGAACGATACGTGACAATGCTACGCACATTTTTGCAGCAAAATCTTGAAGCTTTGGGGCTCGATATGGAACAAACATGGTTTCAACAGGATGGAGCCACAGCCGACACGAGTAATCAATCTATGGCTGTCGTTCGAGGAATGTTTCCTGGTCACGTGATTTCACGTTTCGGCGATCTCCATTGGCCTGCACGTTCGCCAGATTTGACTCCTTGCGACTTCTTTTTATGGGGACACCTGAAATTCAAAGATTTATGGTCGTAAACCTCGGTCATTCAAAGAATTGAAGGCTGCAATAAGTGAAGAAATTGCCGCTGTATCACAGGACACTTTGAACAAAGTTATGGAAAACTTTGAAGAGAGACTTGCAATGTGTATTCATGCAGAAGGACGCCATCTTTCTGTTATTTTTAAAAATTAGTTAATTGTCTTATTAACACCCAACTCTCAAATTGGGTTGTTTGATGATTGTTTTGGTGTAATTAAAATTTTGGTGTGATTAAAATTAACCAACTTATAGCCTTTTAAAATCCATGCGTTCTTTTTGCGCCACCCTGTATTTATTAATTAGGAAGCTTTCTTACATTGATTGTTTATTTTGTAAGCATATTACTGATATATTTCACTTCCATAAATTACTTCATTATATTACAAATATTTATTGCCAACTTGTATGCTAATGTATTAATTTACTCGTTGAATAAAAAAGGGGATACCGTTAAATAAATAAATTAGTGCCAAGCTCACTAGTACAGCATTTTGAACGCAATAATTTGTGTGAAGTTCTAAACCTAATGTCTTGAAGACATATTATACAGGTCAAGCTAATTTAACATATTATTAAATTTCCAGTTCTTGAGTTGTAAGTAGGGTCCTCTCCTTGAAAAGATCAAGTGAATTATATGACAAGTGTGTTTATTAAAGTGAGGTTATGTTTGTTGGCTGCACACCTGAAGAAATTTGGCGTAAAATTCTTCCATGTGGGTAATATATGTTTCCTTTTTTTACTTCCTAAACATGGTCCGTGTAGTAAACAGTTTTTCTATTAAAACGAATTAAAGCAATTTTCCCACAATTCTACAAAAAAATACCCTTTTCTCCCATTTAAAACACTTTTTCCATTATAATTACCCTTTATCCTTTTGATGGATGGAAATATTGGACAGTTTCACACCCGTGGCAAATTTGATCGCCAGTGCGAAGGTTTAATTCCTTTGCCAATTTTAGGCCTAGGTTTATCAAATACAATATTTGGCCTTTTGCTAGTCTAGTGGTTAGCACTTAAACTGCTTCCAATGCAGAGTGTCACTGGTTCATATCCCGGAAGGTCCACTTAAATTTGCCATAACAGTTGTCCCTTAACATTTGAAAACAATGTTAAAAATGCCACTGGCGTACAGTAAAATAAAATAAATAAAAAATTGGTATTTATGCAGTTTCTTGCCACCAAACAAATTTGGAACATTTTGCTTGAAATGGGTCTAGAATTGGCTGTATTTTCACGAGATATGCTTTTTATTCCGCAGAAATAACGTATTTTACTGAAAAATTCGAAAAACCAATATCACAACTTTTAGTATTTTTGTCATATTTCCATTAATTTAAGTGGTATTATAACCTTTTTTATATTTTGATGTGTTTTTTGCGCTAAATACAAATTTGAAAACCATTTTGGTCTATTACAAATATTTATCAGATAAAAATGTAGTTTTCAATTTTTCGGTAAAAAACGAGTTTCCCGTGGATGAAATCAAACTCCTCAAGATATACAGTATACTCATATTTCACCCCTTTTTCAACATGAAATCGTATTTTCAGAGGTGGAAAAAAGTGCTTAGTTACCAACAAATTAATAATGAAAAACTAAGCATTGCCCAACTCTAGAATATTATCTACCGAATAACCTTTCCAATCCTAGGCCCTATATAGGCATATGTTCATGTTATGAATGTCTGTTTTCAGTATTAAAGAAACAATTAATTTTAAAAATATAGTCTAGTCTATTAGGTTTATGTGAGCAGAAAATGTTTTATACCTGAAAAAACTGGTCTTTTAAAACCATGATTGTGGACCGCACCAAGCAATAATCCACCTAATACTCCTGTTATTGCTAAAATCCTGGGCCCCAAATAAGTTGGTGCTGGATAAGAACTAGGGTCAAATAATTCTTTTGGGTCCAATCCTACTGACTGAACTACAGCAGCTTTACCCATTGCTAATCTGATTTAATCACTTTGCCACTAAGATCTCAACGAAACAGATCGTCCCCAATTCAATAAATCGAGTAAACCAAAATAAAACCTAACATTACAAATCTAATCGGTAGTTCAGTAATTGTTATGGTAAAAATGTCAAGGCAAGGGCAATAACTAATCCCATAACTCCTTGTCCGTCCAGTCTGCAAGTCAGGTTGCCAACCTAACTTGCTGGTTTTCCCCTCGATGAATAATCTAAATTTCCCTAGATTACTCCAAACTTTCCTTGATACGCGAATCCTGCGTAGATACCAGTGAGTACACAATAAAATAAAGAAGACAGGTTCCATATTAGTACAAGAAACCAAGAAAACAATTATAGGAAAATCGATTAAATAGACCTTATAAATAGGAATCTTATAAATCGATTCCATTTGCATACCTTTTGCAGCTTGTTAAGGAAGGTCTCAACTTCAGAAATATACCAATTTTAATGACCGGAATTTGTTCTATTACATAGTAAACAATTGGTTCATATGTTTGACCCTTCCCACTAAACGCTCTGCGTTTAGCTCAGCTATATTAGTAAATAATCAAACAATATCAGTAAATATGTGGAATAAATCGCAAAATGCATTACATAATTTTTATGAAAATTAGTACTTAGGGGTTTTTAAAATCATTTATTATGATTTTAAATAAATTGTTATGATAGAAACTGTTGTAAAACAAAATAGCGGATGGGAATCTCTAGGTTGGCATTGCTGCTGGAAGTCTTCAATCTTCACTTCCACTTCACTAAGTTAACTAACTACACGGTAATAAAACATATGTTCTATTTACCGTGAGTTAACTAGTTCAAGTTCATTTAAACTCTTCCGTTCCAGCTAATCCTGCCCCTAACCCTACGTAAAAAAATTACAAGTCTATCTAGCTACAGTAACGAATGCGAACGGTACTCAGATATAGGACATAGCAAGATTGAACACTCGACACTGAATCTGGAATGCATATAGATAATAATGAATGGTTCCAAAGTATTGGCACAAATTTCTCCCATATTAAACACTAAAAAATACAAATTTGGAAATTACCAGTTTGATTGTCAAAACTTTTTTTGCCAGATTAAAAAACTAGTTGTTGGTTTATGCGTTTTTTACTAAAATATTTTAAATTATAATTCATACCTTTCCTGAAAATTTAATCAAAACCATTAAGTCAGTTTTGAGAAAATTAAATGTTTGTATGTTTTTTGCCCATAAATCTATATTTATAAAAGAGGATGTTTGTATATATGTGTATATATATGTTTGAAGTTTATGCGCTGCCAAACCATCCAACCGATCGCCATGAAACTTTAGGATGTTGTCCTGTATACTCCTGAGGTGGTTTCTGTGAAGTTTGATGCAGATCCGTCCACAGGGTCCCGCCCCACGGGCTCCTAAAGATCCCATGTTATTCAAATGGAGAATCTGAATTGTTTACAAAAAACATATGACTGTGTGGTTAAATGTAGTTTCACATGCCATAAGCAGATTGAAGTTCTCACAACAAAACAACAGTACTGTATATGTTTTGATTTATTGTAGTTCTACATTTCACCTTGAGAGTGTAGCACACTACTTTTACTTGATCAAGTGATCTGTATTTGGTGTTAACCTTTTTTCCTCGGTAATTAAAACATGTGGTGAAACGTGAAAATAAATAATTATTTGTTTTGCAGTTTACTTTTTATGACATGCCTCCTAAAAATCTAATATTGGTAGAAAAAGCAAAAATGCTCGAATTCTTTCAGCTATTAGGTTCTAAATCAAACTCAATATTATGACCGCCGAAGCGGGCGGGTACAGCTAGTATAAAATAAATTCAAAACAGTGATAAAAGGTCTGGAAATATTGGCTAAATACACCTTCATACCAAATTTCATAAAAATTGATCCATCCATTTGGTATCCAGTGACGTGCTCATATACACAGACAGACGCACATCCACATTTTTGGGTTCAGGGTATCCTAAAATGGAATTTTAAACCAATTTGAAAAAAAAGGTTGTTGGACGATCACAATACTTTCTCTATGCTAACGCATATGGGAGAAAGTAAAATAAATATGTAGTCATTGTAGTCACAGGATTTCAGAGTGATGTTGAATAAATAAAATCATTTGCTGTAAAATATTATTTATTATAAAATCTCCATCAAGCATATGAAGCACCAAATAATATAAATAACATTTCTTTGTTGAGTCAATACAAATTAAGAAAAGCATTAACTAAGTAAAACAAGAAAAAATAATTTCTATGACTGATATACTAAAAACTATACCTTGTTAATTCATAGATATTGGTCACTGTAGTAATATTTTTCCAGTAGCAAGCGTTTTATTTTTCTCTTGAAAATGACAGGGCCTAACTCTATATCAAGAGATAAAGGTAGCTTGTTAAACAACTTCAAACAGTTGAAATAACAATGCATTTAAAATAGTGTTGATGATATAACCGGGGTTTTGTTAAATTTGTTTTGAAAATCATAAAAATCGAAAGCAGATTTGATAAAACTAATTAGTTTTTTTTTTTAAAGAGGTGAGGCATTAAAAATGTAGAATACGGAAAATGTGAGAATTGTTAACGAATTGAAATAAATTCTATATGATTGGTGCCGTGATAAGCCATAGATGGCTCTGGTGTTTTTTTTTCTATGTAGACGGAACAAAAAAATTGTGTCCTGAAGAGGAATATACCTGAACTAGTCCTACTACACACGGCACCCAGATGGGATTGAAAGAAAAGATTTCTATAAGCCATTAACCCTAAAAACTTTGTGTGATCTTTTGATTCAATTTGAACATTAAAATTTGGGCTATTATTTTTTATGATTGAAAAATGTGAAGATTTGTTTTGTTTGCATTAAATTTGAGTAAGAAACCACTGTACCAGTTTATTGGACCCAACAAAAACATTGATTTCCAGCTCTTTAATAGAGGACCCGGATATGGACAAATATGTGTCGTCTGCGAAAAGACATACTGATCCAGTCTCAACACAGGTCGGTAAATAAATATTAAAACAATATGGGACTAAGGACGGATCCTCGAGGCACCCCACACGTGACTGTTCCTTTAAACAAGATGTGAGACTGGAGGCAACCCTGACTATCATGACCAGGTATTTTGACAAATTGGCTACGGCCATGCAAATAAGAGGAAAACCAGTTCAGCGTTTAGCCTCTCAAACCCACTGACTCCAATTTCTCCTGAAGCAATAAGGCATGATTGACTGAGTCGGATGCCTTACTAAGGTCTTAAAACAGACCCATGGACAAAGGGCCTTTATCTATTGCTGTCACAATATGAGAACATTCCATTTGTCGTTAATTTTTGTTTCCTAAAACCAGATTGATTTCTGTATAGTAGACGAATTCCATCTAGAAAATAAACAAGTCTCTTAAGGGCAACTTTTCAGATATCTTAGATTTAATTGAGACCAAGGTAATTGGTCTTAAGTTACCACATGTGTCATCAACATTTTGTTGTATTGGACTAACCAAAGATAGTTTCAGTTCGTCAGAAAATTAACTTGTAGGAAGGAGGTTTAAGGTCCTGGTGACGACTTCATAGGAGCCTTCCCAAGAACGCTGAAGTTTATAGGAGTATCCATGACGCCACCGAGGATTGTATAGCCAGACAAGATCCCCTGGCCTATATCCACTCTTTTTTAGCCTTGATGTCATAACGCTCTTTCATTTGATTGCTCGCATCATCTATGTTGGAGCGAACTCGGTTGTGGATCTATTCCATACGTGCCCAGAGGTCATACACATAGTGTTCTCCAGCTACTTCTGTTGATATAAGTTATTGTTAATGTTTAGTCTAAGTACGCTATGTAAGATTTTGATCCTCTCTCTAGTAACTGGAGTTACCCCTTATAATCATGGCTACCATACAATTAACAATATCTAAAGTTTGTAATACAATTTGAGTCTGTTTAATAAATAATTTGGTTAAATAAAATGCAGTGTTGTTATTTAAATACAAACCAAAATAAGATGGAGTCATAATAAAAAGTAAAATATGTGTAACCACGATTGTTGAGCATAAGTATAAATTACACTAACAGAATAGGCTCCAGCCTGAGGCCATTTCAGTTGAAATAGGCTTCCTAATTACAAATAGTTCTCATTAAATTAAAGTACAGGAATAAGTCCTCTTACATTACAAGGAAATGTTTCCTTGAATTTTAAACAATGGTATCAAAGATATGATATTTATATCAAAACTTCACAATTGGACAAGGAGTTTAATGATAAAAGTAGCTCTTCTGCTGTATAATTTGGGAGGACAATTTATTGGAATATATAATTTTTTTAATTTACCTGATTGATTTTAAAAACAAATACGATAAAGTCATCAAACATTTTTATAATTACTTTTCTCCTAAAAAGAACACAACCATTGAAAGGCATAAGTTTCTCACTAGGAAACAAGGGTTCGATTAAAGTATTGATTCCTTTCTTACAAATCTTAAGAATAAATGTTTACAATCTGAGTTAGGGATACTTAGGGAAGAACTTGTCCAAGATGTATTAATTAGGCAAATTGTTTGTTAAAGTAGAGCTAAACAATATTGTTAAAGACCTAGATCTCTATGTTATTGCAAATGGAGCTAATCCACTTATAGGCCGTAACTGGATCAAGGACTTAAAGTTAACAATCAGTAAAACAGCTGATAATGTCAATGTAAATAATAATGTTGTTAAGAATTTATATGAAGAATTTAATACGGTTTTTGTGAAGAATTAGATTGTTATAAGGGTGACCCGGTTAAACTTTATCTAAAATCTAATGGTGCACCTAAATATTTCAAACCTAGGTCAATTCCGTAACAAAAATGCAAAATTTGTTACTTTGTAAGCATTAAGTAAGCCAAATATGATTATAGCTGTTGAATTTTCAATAATTCCTGTCAGAAAATTATTGTTGAAAATTAATGCATGGTGATTGACTGTGGGGTTTTATATATTGTAATAGACAAATTGGCGTAAGCAATTGGAAATTAATAAACGGTAGCAGACATCCTACTGTCGAGGATCATTTACAATGAGAACATCACTTGCAGTTGCACCTCCACGCTGTATGAGGAAACTATTAGTAAATTCGGCTCCTTTTCAGCTATTAGTGGTGAAGCAAATCTTTCTGTAAGGTTTCATGCCAATTTGGTAATAACACTAAACTTGAGTAGTGTGGTATACGTATGCACAAGAGGTTACGATTTGCGATTTAACCTTACTCCTACAATTTGAATTTGGTAGTCAGTCAACACTCAAACTCTAGATCATCCACGCTCAGAACTACTAACCAACGAAATATTTTCATCATATGATATTTGTAATAACTTTCTCCTACTTCAAATTACGATATTTTGTTAGTATACTAGTTTAATACTGCGCTTTTGGGCGCCCCTTTTCCTGGCGCTCTACGCTGCTGCGTATTTTGCTTACCCCTTGAACCTGCCCTGGATGTCTGGAAAAAATCGGCACCATTGTTCTAAATGAGAGTGCGCACACTAGGAGAAACCGCCTAAACAGTCTGGGGAGGATTGGTACTGCCCGACTTTCAGCCAGACAGCTCGCCGACCAAACTGCTGGTCTGTTCGAAAAAGGCTGGAAATAAGTTGTGACGCACACACCACCAACTAAACAGTCTGTGTCATGGGTGGTGGTTCGTTACTAGTGTGTTGATTGTTTCGTTAAGTTTAACAATGTATTTTGTAAGATATTAACTGCCAATATGTACAATACACAAAATGCTCTTAAAATATAGCTAAATAAAACTATCTTAAACGAATTGTCATTTTGTTAGTCATAAATTAATTGCACTTCTAGAGGTTGAAAATATTAATAATTTATGAAAAATATTTTGAATATGACAGATTTAAAAGACAAAAGGGTACTCTAAAATACCAAGCAGTACACATTATAGGATAGTAAATTATAAAAATATTACAATTTATATCTTTCCGCAATGAATGAAGGTTTCGGACAAAGATGTTCTTGAACTATCTGAACTAGGCTTTCAAAAGATTTTTCTATAGGTTTACTGGGTGTGCAAAGGTCCTTTAGTAAATTGTAAGTTTTACTCCCAACACCGTTAGAAATGTACTAACCTTCTTTTCAGATTTAATGTCATTGCAGTCCACAGACAGTTCAAATCTTGCAACGTATAACGCCCACGATTCTTCTGTACTGTCGAAAGTTCCTAAAGATCCAATTGCGTTTCCGGCCATGTTTGAAAATCCTGTTTCACTGAATAAATTTTCGAAAAACAAAGGTTCAGTATTTTCACTGTATTGTGATGACATTTAGCGCACTGAATAAGTAGCACTGAATAACTTTGTTCAATGTGCACCTTACTACACGGAACATTGTGAGACATTGAGAAGTGAATCAGAAAACACTGCGTTCCTTGTTGCCAGTGTTATGTCAGCGACGTTATCGCCAACATAATTGTGAAGGTTAGTTAGGAATAAAACTCATTGTATAGTTCATGTACCGAATTGGCCGACCATGAGGTAAATGGATTAAACTGGATACAGATGATGAGACAGACCGTGTGGTGTAGTGTGCGTTGGGAAGAAGGCCTGGGGAGAATGGAGCGAAGGCGTGGCTCGGTCGACCATTGAGGCAATCGTTTATTCAGTACGTCATACTAGTTACAGTATGACATACTGCCAACATAACTACATACATTACAACTCCGACTAGCCTTATGCATTACTACATCAAGACTTTACCTAGTTTTTTTTAATATGGGCAAAACGACAAGAAAGTGAAAAAAAAAAAAAAACAAAAAATATTTTTTGGTAAGTAATTTTATTTTTTTGGAGGCATTATTATATATATATATATATATATATATATATATATATATATATATATATATATATATATATATATATAATGTGTGTTGTTCCCTGATTATTAGGCTTTAAACTGGTATATTGATGTCGATGTCTATTATATCTCAATAACAAAAGGAGTTAAAGCGTTTTCCCCAAACCTTTGCAAATTGAGTAAAAATGCTTCGGCGCTTTTGAAACATCCATCCAAAAAATTGACGGGACTGAAAGGTTTAAAATATTGTGATAAATTTGACGAAAACCAAAACATTTTCTCGGTACAAAAAATTTCTTTTCGGTTGTTGTAAAATTTGGCATTAGAACTTTTAAACAGCTACCATTTTGAAAAAGGTGAAAATATTATTTTAATTTTTAGTTGGTGGTAAAGTCAAATATTCGTAAAGTCAAGTTTCAAAACTGTAGCTGTTAGTGGCACAGAAAATTTGTGAAACTACGATTCTATTATATTTGTTTACTACTACTACTACTACTGTGGTGTTAGTGGACTTGTCTTCTAATGTAAGTTTGCTGATTATCTATCTCTTCAAATAATTAATTGAGGACCCTTAAAAACAATAGGTGATTTCTCTTTTAGTGATGGTGTTTTTCTCTTCTTACCATTTACAGCCACTCAACTTATTAACTTTGTCAGAAAGGACTTCCAAGATCCTAAGTAAATGCTCAGTTTTCCTTGACCTTTCAGACATTTTATTCCATTAACCATGACAGGGTGATGTTTCCAGTCCCTCTCACAGCAAGAACTGGAGATTCAAGCTTTCATCAATCTTTTATGCTATCAGAAACCTGTGTCAGAAAACTACAAAACCATTTATTCTTCAATTTTTTCTTCAGTCTCATGAAACAAAAGTGAAAGGCTGTTGCTATGGTGGATAATGCTGCGTTTTAAGAGGTTTGCACACTTAATTCCTGGGAACACGACTGTACGGGGTTGAAATAATTATAATAACTGTGTTTGCTTGAATGTTTCAAAAGGCATTTTTTTGTTTAAGTAGCCTATCAAACTACTCCAGAAATGTGCTGATAATCAGTGGTGGCTCGTCAGGGGCAGCAAGTACAGCCTGGCGTACCAGGTTTTCATGCTTTTAAAACAGTAAAAACTGTCATATAATTATGAGACATTATCCTCACATTCTTTATGAAATCGTTTGATTAATTAGTATTATTTTAATGAATATAAAACAATATTACAGTTCATTACTAATTAATAATTATTACACGTCCATTCTAATTAGTCTGTATTTAATTGGTCTTTGGAAATTGAACAATATAACTGCTAGCAAATCCTAGTTCAATATTTAACCAGCCAAACTAACCAATAAGCCTCTTTATAAAATTAATAAATATAATTCACATAATTTATTCATGGAAAAATAATATTTAAGCCTTAAGCGGCTGGTTTTAAGCTTCAGTTTGTACGGTAATGTACACAATAAAATAATCGTCCACACAATTTTCAAGTATCTTTCTAATATACTATATACGGTGTTTGTATTGTTGGACTGTACCTACTATTTTGGCTCAGAGCCACCACTGCTGATATAATAGACAATTATAGAGACTTGTGTTCATAATTTGTCATAAGGCCATCTCAGGCTAACATCAAACTAATCAAATCCAACAGGCAGATTTATGTTTTTTACACAAATACCATTGAAACAACATTTAATGCAATTCAATTTTTAGACAGTCGTCAAGTCCCTGACTTGAATTGATGAGGACATATTGTCCTTGAGTGTGAACTTAAATCTGGAAAGTTTTTCAGGCTTATTTAAGCTATAGAAAAGATGTTGAATACGGTATTAATATTATTTTTAACATTTCTGAATGAATACACAGCCACAGCCTATTCATTGGATATGAATAACGTATTATTAATATATACATCTCAACACTGATTTAACTCTACAACTCTGGTAAAAACAGCATCATTTGCACACATGAACATGAATTTAATGTAAAAAGACAGAAAGTTCATGTTCACTTATAGAGATTCTTTTGCCACAGACCTAGTAGTTACAATCAGATTCCAGGTTGAAAATGTACTTAATTCAAAAACATATACAGTTTTATAAAAGATTTTTACGGAAGTTTTTTTGTGACTTCCCCATTTTTTATTTAATTTTTTTAATAAAACTATGATAGTAGGTTAAGAATTAGTAGAAACATAATAAAGGTTTACTTTATACAAATTGCTACATATTTGCCATCATTTTACTATGAATAGCTCTAGTAATATTTGCGTTGACATTTGGGAGCACAGTCATTGTCCTCACTGCCATCTGAAACATAGAACAATAAATTTTGTTAACAAAATATTTAACTTAAACCAAATCGTTCTAAACCAGGTCAATTGAGTATTTTATTAGGGGATATCATTTGAAATCTTATCATAATGCATATGATATTCATTTTTAATAAACGCTCACACTAAGTTTTGAAAATAAATATGTAAAATTATATTTAAATTATAAAAAAGAACATTGTGTCGAACTCTATTTAGTACATTCAAATTTTTAATCCTAACTTTACTTCACATTTACGAGACTTTAATGTTTATTTATTCATTTATTAGATGCTACAAAACAGAATACAATTCCAATAATATTGCAGCATAACACATAGTAAATAAGCATGCTATGGCTCGTATATAATTACAATAAATATTATAAAATGCACAAAAATATCAAACAATAAGACAAAACAAAAATTTGATTAAATTAGTAAATACATTAGAGCAATACCAGTATTAATCATTAACACATTCGCTGCGGCGGGGTCTCCGGTGACCCCCAGCGCTCTCCGCTACGATAGTCACACCCGTCCATCTGTTTTTCTAAGCTTTAGTGTGGTTCAGCCACTCAAGCGGGAAGGTTGGATTATTGCCGCATAGTTTGTCGACATACTGCGTGTTTGGTTATCAGTCTGGTTCGCGGTTCGCCCAGTGCGGTGGGGTTCACCAGTGATCCACAATTGTTTCTTTTGATTATTGTTTATTATTATTGATTGTGCTTTACTTATTTGTTTTATATCGTTTTGTGTGCTTTAGTTTTATATTTTATTTATTCAAAATGGATATATCTACTATGCCTGGACCATCTGGTACTCAAAATCGAGTCCGGGTGAATGTTGACATAGACAATGATGATGAAGAAGATGATAACATTCAATGAATCGTCAATGACTCTTCAGATGAAGACGTAGAAGATGGAAATTCGTCAGTAAATGAAGATGAAGAAGACTATACTGATGCACCTACATGGGCCATAACAACCTTTGGAATGAGGCCTATTCAGTTCACCGGAACAGATACATTACTAGTGCCTATACCTGGCAATGGAGCACCCATTGACTGGTTTAATCTTCTGGTAGACCAAGTTTTTCTGGAAGATATTTGCAAAAATACTAACGAATATGCGTTTGAGGTTTTATTCAAGCCTTCCCTCACACCAAAATCAAGGATCAATAAATGGGTTGATTTGACGGTTCCTGAGCTAAAAACATTTATAGGCCTTCTTTTGCATATGGGTACGGTGCGTTTGAACCGATTACAGGATTATTGGAAGAAAGATTGGTTATTCGACTTCAAATGTTTTAGGAATGTGATGGCTAGGGACAGATTCCTTCTAATATTACGTTGCCTGCACTTCAGCAGTGTTCGGGAGTCAACGGAGAAGACCGATTCGATCAAAAAAGTAACACCTATTGTTGATTATTTCAACAATAAAATGATGAATATCTATTATCTTCAAAAAGAGCTGTCTCTAGATGAGGCAATGGTGCTGTGGCGAGGGCGGTTGTACTTCCGTCAGTATATAAAAGGCAAACGCCATAAATATGGCTTGAAACTCTATACCTTGACGGAACACCAAGGCCTGATTTTGAAGTTTTTAGTATATGCTGGTGCATCTGATCCACTTGTAGGAGGACAGGGACATACGGAAAAAGTTGTGATGTATCTAATGAAACAATATTTAGGAAATGGACATTCCCTTTATATGGATAGTTTTTATAACAGCTACCGCTTAGCTTCAATGCTACTTGCACGCAGTACTTACTGCACAGGCACATTACGCCAAAACAGAAAAATGGTACCACCTGAAGTTAAATCAGCATGTCTAAGAAAAGGCGAAACAGTTGCCAGATATGGGAACAGTATAATGGTTGGTAAATGGAAAGACAAGCGGGAAGTGTTGTATATTTGTTCAGAGTTCGAAAACGAATTGATAGACTTCCAAGACAAACGTGGAAATATGAAGAAGAAACCATTTCCCATTGTCAAATACAACGCGCATATGAGTGGAGTGGATAGGGCGGACCAGCTTATGAGCTATTATCCTTCTTTGAGGAAAAGTGTACGATGGTACAAAAAGATATTTGTCCATCTTTTACAGATGATTGTGTTGAACGCACATGTGTTGCACAACATGTATATGCCGAAAACAGTGTTTTATGAGTTTAGGCTGAATCTCATCCGCTCACTCTTGCCACCACATGAAGAAACACTGGAGTCTCTTGCTCAAAAATGTCTGCGCCAGAGTGCTCACAAAATCACGAAAACCACTGAACGGAACGAAAAAAATAGAATCAAGCGCAAAACTTGCAGAACATGTTACAAAAACAACGGGAATAAAATCAAGACGCTATATTTCTGTGAAACATGCCCAGATCAACCTGGACTTTGCATTGGTGAATGTTTCGACATCTACCATGACAATTTGTAAAGTGTAAATATGTTTTGGTGGGAGGGAGGGTTGTAAGTAATGTAAATAACAATATTATAGTCACAAACAATTTGATTATTTTGTGTATTACATGTAAGTTGTATGAAGTGTTGGGCGAGAGTGACGCGCGTGCCGGATCCCGGCGGGCAGTTCGTCCCGCAGACAATGGCGGTCCACCGTGCAGTGCGTATGGGTCACCGGAGACCTACAACGAAGGACGTCACTTTTCACAAGATTTACAACTCGGACAATCTTTTTATCACTAAAAACAACATTCTAAACATATGTTTAGACTGAACAATGCACGGACCCTGGACGCGGGTCGAGGAACAAGGAACTCAAGACCAGCCAACAGCTCCTCAAAATCATCACGCGGGCCGAGGAACAAGGAACTCAAGACCAGCCAACCTCAAACCTCAAAATCAACACGTCCACCAATCAGCTTATGTAAAAAACAAGCATACCCATGTCCCTTCGCTTGTTATTCATGTTAAACAATGACAACAGTTGAGCATATGGAATTAAAAAAGTATAAACACCAAGCTCTTTCAAGTATAAAAATTCCAAAAATTTAATTTGAATTTATTCAATTATATGAGAAAAGTAATTCTTATGGGGACACCACAGAAAACTCTAATGTTCTATAGATTTCACTGTGAAACAATTCAGACTGGCACTGACATAGACTCGTACAACACTAGAAGTAGCCATCATCACAGACAGATTTCCCACAGACTAGAGCTTGCTGTCACACTTCCGCAAAATCTCGGCCCCAAACTTTTTAATAAATTGCCACAGCACATCAGGCTGGAAATTAATTCTACAAAATTAAGACTTTGTTAAAACAATTCCTCATTAAAGGAGTTTTTTATTATATGGATGAATTATTAACACGTTGACTGCCATGAGTGGCCTACACAACAATTTTAGCTCACACCATGAGGGCCACCGGTGGCCCTCACTAGATTTCAGCCTAGCGCCACAGCTGTTTCTACGGTAAAGTTCAATATTCATTGTTCCGAGTTCTGTGTTCCATGCAACCGGAAATGACCCCCCGAGTACAGAAATAGCCGACATCGGGTCTTTTGCCATAATTTTGTGAAGTTATTGATGAGGTACACCGGTGGCCCTCATGGCGTGGGGGCAAAACTTTACATATGCCATATGATATTATGTTTCAGCTGTTTTGTTGTGATTTTTATATTTTCTTCCCGCGCACTGATCAGCTTTTGAGGTTAGGCAGTAAGTGACATTGATTCTTTTTGTGACAGAAACTAGTCTGTCTAAATGTCGAAAAACTAATTAAAATTTATAAAAACGTATTTAGGGTTGCTTTATTTAAAAACCAGAGGACTATTTTCTATCATATTTTATGATCTTTCAGAATATATCATTAAAAATTACGTGATACTAAAAATGGCGATACAATTTGTGTTTGATTTATAAAAGACGCGGGGCCACCGGTGGGCCACATGGCGCACAGCGGCATGTATGACGTGGGCTACCGGTGGCCCTCATGGCGTCAGGCGGACATACAGTTTTACTACGGCGGCCTCAGAATGACACAATAAATTATCTACGCTGGCAGTCAACGTGTTAAATTTCAAATCATAATAAAATGTATTGTAAAGTATATATATATATATATATATATATACACATATGTGTGTGTGTGTGTATATATGACCATTGTGAAATGCATATGTATTGCCGCTTGTAATACAATTATAAACATTTTCAAAATACAATAAAGAATATTTGAATTTACTTTTCCCTAACTGTACTCCTGTGTGCATAGGAATACATATACTTCGACCTGACTGTAGCTCCTGTGTGCAAAGGAATACATTTACTTCGACCTGACTCTGTAGCTCCCTGTGCAAATGAATACCATTGATGAATGTCTAATGTGTAACACAGAAGAAATAAGATTTTAAATTTTTGTAATCCATGTTTTATTGATTGTCTTTGTTTCCGATATTTGTTTGTTTTTCTTATTTATTTAGTGATATATATGTTGTTAATGATGTTGTTCATGGTGTTTTGTAGATTCATCTAAATTATCAATTCTGTAGTTATACTGTTCAATAATCTAAGTCTTTATAGTTTTATAGTTATGTCATAAATTAATACTGTACACATTTTTTTATATATGTGGTACTGAAGACACTTCTATGCCTAGAAATGTATCAAATGACATTTTGATTGTGTAATACGATTGACGATGTATATTGCATCTTTTGTAAATTGCTTAGTTACAAATAAAGAATCTTGAATACTTTTACTACGACCAGACTTTAGCTCCTGTGTGCAAAGGAATATATTTACTTCAACCTGACTCTGTAGCTTCAGAGTGCAAATGAACATATTTACTTCAACCTGACTCTGTAGCTCCCATAAGCAAATGACTACATTTACTATGACCAGACTCTGTAGCTCCTGTGTGCAAATGAATACATTTACAGTAAACTCCGATTATCCGCGTAATAGACTGGCGCAATTGCTGCGGATAAGCTGCAAAATTGCCGATAATAGTAGTAACATGCGTAATAAGTCTAAGAAATGGTCGTAGGTACTAAATAACAACTCAACAGTGTGTTTAATTGGTTTATATTATAATGTAACAACATAATAATACATGATAAATGAAAATTACAATGTTACATATGTTGATTACTTACATGAAATTTTGTTTATGTATTTTTCACAAAAAAATCTGTCAATCGCTTTTGCTTTTTCGTATTAAAACACTTCTTCTTTATCTCTGATTGAACTTTCTTCAATAACAATTTGTCACAGAGTGATGCATCGTATTGTTCTTCAAGATATTATATTATTCAAGATGTTATATTATTAAGATTATTGTAAGAAAACTTTTTATTTCCTTGGCCGGCGCAAACTCTTCCTTTTCAGAGTAAATTAATTTGTTTCTTTTTACAATGCAGGTAACCTGTACCGGGTCTTGGACCGGTACAGTTTCGGTTTTTTTTCCGTCGTCTGCCAGGCTGCCTGAGATTCGTTTTTGCCCTGCGTTTCGCGTAGTTCGTAGCCGTTGGCCCAGTTCCGTTTCGTTCCGTGTTCCAGCAGCTTCGGTCAGGTTGGCCTGTCTGTTCAGTCTAGATTGTTCTAGAAGAGTTCTACTCGGCCGAACCTCCTTACCATGTTTGGCTAGACAAACTAAAACGTAAGTGTTCATTTTGTAAGTTTTAATATCTAATCACCCTTTTGGTGAAAATACTTTTGTTTAAATAATATTAATCGTTCTTACTTGTGTTTTCAGAGTTTTGTTAAATTTATATTCTTTGTCTAGATGTTGTAACCCAGAGGATTATTGTTCTTTGCTTAACTTTTAATTCGGAGCTGCCCAGGGATTCCGGCTTACTCCCTGGCCCGGTGGAATCAAGGGATTCGGGCTAAATTGCCGGTTTAAAGTGTTGTGATCCAAAAGTTTTCTAAATTTTCACTTTTATTTGGGGCTTAAAATTTGCTTACGTTTGGGGTTATCAAATAGGTTATAATTTTTTTGTACTTTTAAATTGTTAATTAATTTGGCTTACGTTTTGGGGTGTCTCAGGCTAAACTGCAGATAGGCCATACAATTGTTAATTGTTAAATTTGGTAATTGTTGAGTTTGTGGTATTTATAGCGTTTGTTATTATTGTGTCGTATCTTGGTAATTTTAGTGTTTGTTATTATTTATTTAAGTGAGAATTTTTATTGTGGCCTTCTGCCTTTTTTGTTGTGGCCTTCTGCCTTTTTTGTTGTGGCCTTCTGCCTGCCAGTTTGTTTTCCTAATAAAAAGTAGTTTTGCTCAGCTGCCGAGTTTTATTTTGGACCCTCCAACTGCCACCCGTGATCCCATCGCTCGACTTGGTTTGAGCCATCCCCTGGTTGGCACGCTTTCCAGCTTTGGTGGGGGGGATGGGTCTCAATTGGTAGCAGAGCGTGGTTGCCTTAAAAAAAAAAAAAAAAAAAAAAAAAAAAAATTAATTCTTTCTTGGTTGTTGACGGTGGGTGTTTCCCTGTTAGTAGGTCATGGTTGGCCGACCTACCGTCAAGGTGTCTTGGTAATACGTAGAAAAAAAAAAAAAAGACAAATAAATAATTATTTAAAAAGAAAAACAATTAAAAACCAAATAAATCATTTAACTTTGTATTTAAAAAAAAAAAAAAAAAAAAAAAAAAACCTAGGCAATCCGCTTGGTTACTTTGTTGAATGGGTTTCATGGGTGGATTGGAGTGGTCGGCAGTGGCTCGGTAGGCTGAGGGTTTAGTTCGTCTTGGACCCTGGAGTTGTCGTTTTTTGTGTACTGTTGAGAATTTTGTTTTGCGAG
The DNA here is from genome assembly GCA_035578905.1 of Stictocephala bisonia. Classification (NCBI taxonomy): domain Eukaryota; kingdom Metazoa; phylum Arthropoda; class Insecta; order Hemiptera; family Membracidae; genus Stictocephala; species Stictocephala bisonia. The sequence goes on along the minus strand of JAQJVL010000027.1, from coordinate 320,044 downwards.
ATGGCCTATCTGCAGAATGTTGCGCTCCTGGTCAAGGAGGAGTTGATTTTCGAATTGAGGTCGCGGGGTGTGACTCCGGAAGGGGATGTTTTGAATCTCCGGAGGTTGTTGCGGGAGCAGTTGTCCGCGGGTACGGCGGTGGATTGGTCTGACCTGCTGGAGGTTGGTGATGAGTTGGGGATTTGTAAACGGAAGGTGGAAGATTGGGAAGGGGTGTTAGAGGATTTGCAGTTGGAACCTCCAGTAGGTCGTGACCGGGCCTGCCGCCTTGCACGTTTGGGGCATCTGCTTGCCCGTTTAAGGCTGGTCAACCGGGCACCGGGGTTGGAACCATCGGATAGGGCGTGGATCTTGGAGAGTGTGTCTAGGCTGGAGGAGATTTTTCAGGCACTCTCCGGGTCCACGACTCCTACGGGTCTGGGTCGGCGGCCTACTTTTGCGCTGTCGCCTAACGTGTCGAGGCCGCAGGCTGAGACAACGGCTCTCACTATGCCTGAGGTTCCTTCTGAGCCTGCAGGCGTTTCTGTTGAGGTTGCTTGTGGTTCGGCTCCAGCTGCCGTTCCTACTGCTTCTTTGGGTTCACCTGCTCTTCTGCAGCTGAGCTACCACAAGCTACCTAACCCTCTAACGCCCATGATCCAGAATCTCCCTGTGATCGATGGGATGGATCCTGAGGAGCTTCTTAAGTTTCTGGTGGCCTTTCTCAGACTTAGTGAGATGCCCGGCATGCAGGCTGGGGACTTGCTTCGTCTGGTTTTCCCGTATTGTAGAGGTCCCGTTGGGGAGTTGCTGAGTTCTGTCTTGGCCAGTGATGCCTCGGTGGACTCGTTCCATCGAGAGTTACTTTCGTCATTTCTTCCCATTCGACTCAGGGAGAGGATGGTCATGGACAGATTTTATCGGTCGCAGGGTAGGGGCGAGTCTCTGGCAGCCTATGTCTCTTCAGTCAAGGAAGCTCGTCAAGCGTTGCGCCTCACCCTTTCTGAAGCTGATACTGTTCGTGTCATCCTGGATGGCATTTCTCCCGAAGAACGGTGCCGATTGGTTTTTGCTGGTGTTCCTTCGACTTTTCGGGAGCTGCATCAGCTGTGCATTGTTTCGCGCAGCGTGCAGTTCTCAGACCAGCAAGGGAGGGATTCTGAGAGTCATCGTGCTCTCCCCACCCGTCGACCGGCTATGTCTTTAGGTGTGAGTCAGCCAGTGGAGGGTCGTGGTTCTCGGCCTCCGGTTGTGTGTTTTGCTTGTGGCCAACCTGGTCACATTCGACGTGACTGTCCACGTGCTCGAGGTCGTGGGGCGGGAAACGCTCAGCGCGGGGGGTTGCCTCCACAGTAGCTCCCCGCGTTGTTGCGACTGACCGTGGCCATTTGCCTCTGACACGTGCCCATAGCAGGAGTGTCGGGGATTTTTCGGGCCTTGCTGGCATGGCTTCCCTGGGACTTAGTGCGGTCACCTCGGTGTGTCCTGGCGTTTTTGTATCTTTTGGTGGTACGGTGTGTCGAGCCCTTCTTGATTCTGGTTCGGCATGCAGTATCATCAGCCTTTCTCTTTTTGAGTCCCTTGACGCCTTAGGACTTGTCAGGCACACCGAGCCTTCTTCTATTACTTGCTGGACGGCATCCCAAACTCCTCTACCCATACTTCTAAAGGCGTCATTACATTTTAAAATTGAAGGATTTTCCTGGAGGTGGGGTTTTCTTGTTGCCAAGGACCTGGCGGTTTCTTGTATCCTAGGGGCAGACTTTATTTCTAAGAGTGGTATGGTGCTTGACCTCCAGAAGCGCCAGATATTTTTCAAGTTTAATCGGCGAGTTTTGGTGCCTCTAGTAGGTGATTCTGACTGCCCTCCTGCAGTCAGAGAGGTGGGTTGTGAGCCCGAACAACCCAAGGTGGATCCGGTTGGTCATCTCCCCCCTGAGCAGGCGGAGGCCATTAGGAGGCTGTGTTTGCGGTTTCCTGATGTGCTTACGGCTGAGCTTGGGGTCACTTCTCTTCTGGAGTATGAGATCCACCTCACCGATTCTCAGCCAGTTAGAAGTCATCCGTACAAACTTGCTCCCCCAAAGATGCAGGTTATGAGGGCTATGATTGAGGATCTTCTGAGCAAGGGTGTGATTGAACCGTCTCGTTCTGCTTATGCCAGTCCAGCTTTTCTTGTGCCCAAGCCTAATGGTAAGTCTAGGCTTGTGATGGATTATCGGAGGCTCAACGCTAAGGTCGCTATTGACTCGGTACCTCTGCCTGATTTGCATTCTGCGTTTGATTGGTTCGGTAAGGCTAAGTTTTTCAGTGTTTTCGATTTGAACCAGGCCTACCATCAGATTCCATTGAAGAAGGAATCACGGCCCATGACTAGCTTCTGTGTTCCCTGGAATCTCTATCAGTTCACTAGGGTTCCTATGGGTCTTGCTGTGGGTGCCCAGACTCTTACTCGTCTGCTTGATTCCATCTTCCATGATGTGAAGTTCAAGTTTGTTTTCAATTACCTGGACGATCTTCTTGTCTACAGTGAGACTTTCGGGGAACACATGCAACATCTGGAGGAAGTTCTTAGTCGCCTCAAATCAGCTGGCCTTACCGTCAATCCAGAGAAAGTCACTTTTGCTCGTCCTGAGATTTCTTTTCTGGGTCATCTTATCTCTTCTCGAGGCGTCTGCATAGATCCTGCGAGGACCCAGGGCATTCGGGATTTTCCTCCTCCCAGAGATGCCAAGGGGATTGCCCGTTTTGTGGGGATGGTGAATTTTTACCGTCGCTTCATCCCTAACGTGGCCGAGCTTGCTGCCCCGTTGAACGAGCTGCGAAAGAAAGGTGTCCCTTTTGTGTGGGGCCAAGCTCAGCAGACTGCCTTTGATGCTCTCAAGGAGGCTATCATGCAACCTCCTGTCCTGCGTATGCCTGATTTCAGCAGAGAATTTGTTCTTCAGACTGATGCCTCCTCCTCCGCCATTGCTGCTGTTCTTTCTCAGGAGTTTGATGGGGTCAGGCAGCCCATCGCTTTTGCTTCGAGGACGTTGTCTCACCAGGAAAGGAAAGCTTCTTCCATCTATGAGTTAGAGTGTATGGCTGTTGTCTTCGGTACGGACAAGTTTCGGCGTTTCTTGGAACACGCTGAGTTCTTGCTGGAGACGGACAATCAGGCACTGTCTTGGCTTCTTGCCCATCCCAGACAGCTTGGGAAAATTGGTCGCTGGGTGGTCAAAATTTCTGCCTTTAAGTTCCGAGTTCAACATCTTAGGGGTACCCAGAATGTCATCGCGGATGCTCTTTCCCGCATGTATCACGAACCCAGTGATCCACCGACTGAGGCTGTTGCTCAGTGTGGTGCTGTTCTTCTGGATTTTCCTCTGGCGTTTGACGACCTACTGTCCCATCAACAGAAAGATCCCGAGCTGTCAGTCATCTTAGGTGAGCTTCAAGAGGGAGGTGCCCACCCTCCCTATTTTCTGTCCAAAGGGGTACTCTGTTGCCGTCCTCGACAGAGGGGTGAACCCCGTGTAGTGCTGCCTAGTCATCTAGTACCGATGGTCTTTCAGTATTATCACTCTTCCCTTGTGGGCGGTCATCTTGGCATTCATAAGACCATCGCTAAGATTCGTAGGTACTTCATCTGGAAGGGCATGGACCGGGATGTTGCTGGCAGAGTGCGGGCCTGTCACCTGTGCTCTCTCAGCAAGCCTAGTCAGAATGCAAGGTTAGGGTTGTTATCTTCTGAGGTGGCCGAGCGTCCTTTTGAGAAGGTGTTCATCGACTACGTGGGTCCTTTTCCCCGTAGCAAGTCAGGTAGCTCCTACCTACTTGTTTGTGTGGATGCTTTCTCGAAGTTCGTTTGGCTTTTCCCACTTCGGAGTGCTACGGCTAAGCTCACCATCCGTGCTCTCCAGTCCCAACTCTTCCAGCACTTTGGTGTGCCTTCCACTCTTGTGTCCGACAACGGTAGCCAGTTTACCTCACATGAGTTTCGTAGGTTCTGTTTTGGCAATGGTATCAGGCATGTGACTACCTCTCCGTATTACCCACAGCCTTCTCATGCAGAGCGGTTCAACCGCAATCTTCGGTCTGCCCTTATTACTTTCCATGCTGAGAAGCAGAACACCTGGGATGAGAGTCTCTCTTGGCTCCAGCTTGCCTTTAATTCTTCCAAGCATGAGAGTCACAATGCCACTCCCTTCGAGATTCTACATGGCTACCCTCCTAACAACCCTTTGTCCAACTTGTGGAGGCTAGAGGATCTTCTACCTACGCCAGGTGCCACTGACGTAGTGTCCACGTGGCGGGCTGCTCGGCGCAACCTGCTACGTGCTAGAGAGAGAGTGAGGAGGAGGTATGATAAGGGTCGTACTCCTAACCCTTTTCAGGTTGGAGATCTGGTTCTTTGTCAGGCTCACCCGGTCAGTTCGGCCGCGGAACGAAGAGCTGCAAAGTTGTGCTATCGGTGGTCTGGTCCCCACCGCATCGACAGGTTTTTGTCACCGGTGACTGCTCTGCTGGTTGATCCCCAGTCAGGCAGGGTGTTTAGGAAAGCCCATGTGTCCCAGCTTAAGGCTTTCCGGGGAACGGTTGGTCCAGGAGTTGGTGTTCCTGGGGGTTTCTTGGGGCAAAGAGATTGATCACCTCTGCGCCCTAGGTGGCTGTTCTGAGAGAGTCTTTTTCTCTCTCTTTTTTCTTGTCGGGCCCGACAGTCAGGGTAGTTTGCTCCCTGTTCGAGGGGTTTCCCCTCTTAGTTTCTCTTGGACGTCCTAGGAGCACCACTCTTCGGAGGTCTTCGTCTTCTCTGGGTTCCCTGAGGTACCGAGTTTGCTCCCCTGCCTGGGTGTGTTGAGGTTTGCAGAGGGAGGTTGTACCGGGTCTTGGACCGGTACAGTTTCGGTTTTTTTTCCGTCGTCTGCCAGGCTGCCTGAGATTCGTTTTTGCCCTGCGTTTCGCGTAGTTCGTAGCCGTTGGCCCAGTTCCATTTCGTTCCGTGTTCCAGCAGCTTCGGTCAGGTTGGCCTGTCTGTTCAGTCTAGATTGTTCTAGAAGAGTTCTACTCGGCCGAACCTCCTTACCATGTTTGGCTAGACAAACTAAAACGTAAGTGTTCATTTTGTAAGTTTTAATATCTAATCACCCTTTTGGTGAAAATACTTTTGTTTAAATAATATTAATCGTTCTTACTTGTGTTTTCAGAGTTTTGTTAAATTTATATTCTTTGTCTAGATGTTGTAACCCAGAGGATTATTGTTCTTTGCTTAACTTTTAATTCGGAGCTGCCCAGGGATTCCGGCTTACTCCCTGGCCCGGTGGAATCAAGGGATTCGGGCTAAATTGCCGGTTTAAAGTGTTGTGATCCAAAAGTTTTCTAAATTTTCACTTTTATTTGGGGCTTAAAATTTGCTTACGTTTGGGGTTATCAAATAGGTTATAATTTTTTTGTACTTTTAAATTGTTAATTAATTTGGCTTACGTTTTGGGGTGTCTCAGGCTAAACTGCAGATAGGCCATACAATTGTTAATTGTTAAATTTGGTAATTGTTGAGTTTGTGGTATTTATAGCGTTTGTTATTATTGTGTCGTATCTTGGTAATTTTAGTGTTTGTTATTATTTATTTAAGTGAGAATTTTTATTGTGGCCTTCTGCCTTTTTTGTTGTGGCCTTCTGCCTTTTTTGTTGTGGCCTTCTGCCTGCCAGTTTGTTTTCCTAATAAAAAGTAGTTTTGCTCAGCTGCCGAGTTTTATTTTGGACCCTCCAACTGCCACCCGTGATCCCATCGCTCGACTTGGTTTGAGCCATCCCCTGGTTGGCACGCTTTCCAGCTTTGGTGGGGGGGATGGGTCTCAAACCCCAACACAGGTTTTTCCTTCGGGGTGCCGAACTTTTTTCACAAAAAGTATTTTAGTTTAAATAAAGTAGACAGTTTAATTTATTGTTTATTAGGTTAGGTTATTTTTGTACTATTCTACATGTAGTTTTTGTGAAATAAAGATAATTTTGAATTGAATTGAATATTGTACAAGTCCATCAACATGTCCTAGTGCTGCATGATGACTCACTTGTTTTTGCACATGATATTCCTCTTTCTCAGTCTCGCTTTCCTCTGAATGATTTCCTTGTGTTTTTCCTACGATTTGTTCATCTATTAGGTGTTCAAAGCCTGGATCGTTAGTCACAGTTCACCCATTCAGCTATATTATTTTCATCTACATTAACACAACATCCGTCAACAGATGTAGCTAAATTAGCTAAAGTGGATAAAGGGACATCTTCTTCATCATCTTGTTCGATTTCTTCAACGGGTAGAATCTTCCGCCAGGATTTTGCTAATGTAGATTGCTTGACAGACTCCCATGCATTGTTAATGTCATAAATGCTATCTAAAACAGTGTAGTCTTTGAAGAAGGTCTTCAGATCATCTCCTTCAATTCTTTTCTTTAGTAAATTGGTTCTGTATTTTTCTTCATTGAAGCAATGACTCCCTGATCCATAGGTTGAATAAGAGCTGTTACGTTGGCAGGTAAAAATTTTACAATAATTTAACTATCTTCCGACTTTAAAATACTTTCACCACGTTAGGATGGGGTGTTATCAAGAAGAAGGACAGCTTTTTGGGGCAAGTTATTAGATTGAAGGTGATATTTAACTTGGGGAATAAACTTTTTCAAACCAGTCTTTGAATATAGTCTGATCCATCCAGCATTTTTTTTTTTTTTTATTGTAGTATTGGACTGGAAGGTTTTCGGCCCTTCTTCTCTTAAACGATCTTGGTTTCTTGGACTTTCTATCACCACCAGTTTTAATTTATGTGACCCTGAAGCATTACTACATGACATGATAGTTATTCTTTCTTTACTGGACTTGCAGCTTGATTCTTGGCTTCTAAAGCTTAGGTTCGTGTTGGTAAACATTTCCAAAATAAACCTGATTCGTCGGCATTGTAGACCTGTTCATAAGTCAGTTCTTCTAAACTAAGAAATTCTTCAAACTTAGATTGAAATTCTTTTGCAGCCTGCTCATCGCCACTTAGTTTCTTACCATGAAGACCAATTTCTCTTATGCCATGACGTTGCTTAAATCTGGTTAACCAACCTGATGATGCATTTAAATTTTCTTCTAAGTTAAGTATTTAAAAAAAATGCTTTGCCTTTTCAGCAACGATAGGCCCAGAAATAGGTATGCCCTGACTTCTCACTTGACACACCCACTCTAAAAGAGCTGCATCCAGTTCTTCATAGGTGCTAGATTTCATAGTTTTCCTTTTCTTCATCGACGACATATTATCTGACGACGCAAATTGAAGTACCCTGTCTTTTTGTTTAATTATGTCTCTAACGGTGCTTTCACCTATTCCATACTTTAAGCTCATTTGTTTTCTTGTAGCGCCACTATTAACTTTTTTATCAGTTATAATTTATCTTCAATTGACAGGACTACTTTCTTTCTTTTATCTGCCATAATTTAAATTTGTTAACACCGTATAAACCACTAAAAACGCACACTTTAATAATTCACTATACATACAGTTGTAACATAAGAGTAACTGAAGGAAATGGAGGGCAGGCGAACACTCGCCGGTGGCATGTCATGACTCATGCCCCTCCCCCTGCGCTTCCAGTTGAAACATCTCAGACAGGCCGAGTGACAACAGTCAGGCGGTGCTGCAGCCATTAGCCAATGCGGTGGAACCACGTCGTTATCATGACGTGTACTGTAGCATCGCGCAGATACTGGCACTCTGATAAAAGACTACTTCATGACATTTTGGAAGGTTCTGTTCTCTCTACGATCTAACAGGCTCCACCATCAACGCCCACGCTAGAATTACATTACAATAAAACAAGTAGAGCTAGTCGTTTTTAATAACCTACATTACTTAAAAACATAATAAATTGTTTGATTTTTCGTATATGTTGTTTTTAACATTTATTTTGGCAGATATTTTATTTCCTATTTGTTCAGATTTACCACTATGGATAATCTGCAATGTGCATAAACCGCCCGCGGATAGTTAGGAGTTTAATGTACTTCGACCTGACTCTGTTTTGATATTTAAATGCTTCCTTTACATAATTTAATAAAATAATACAGTAACCTCACATTTATCAAATCACAGTACACATTTATCATCAACAGTAAAGTAAGCACTAAGCAAAAATAGTACAACAATAAAAGCTAAACATAGTGGAAGATGATGCAAAACTCGGCAGTCTGTACACTGTAGAGCTGGCAGTGTTATAAAACACAAATGAATAATAAATAAATTTTAAACATGTCACAGATAAATGTTCTCTTTACATTGATTACAAACAGTCACACTATTCTATCGGTTTTTAGTAATGTAATAGCTTTTGTTTGAATACGTGTTAAAATACCTGATATTGTGTAGTGTCACTTAAAATGTGCCTAAAACACAATTTTAGGATTTGCAGGAGTAACGTTTTAATTTTTGCATAACTTTCATAATTTTATATGAAACTATTAATACAATCACATAAAAATTATAAATTTTTGAGCGAGGTGTTTGTTAAAAACATGCTCTTAAACCTGACAATAGTAATGTAACCAGTAAAAAGTTAAACAGAACAAACCTCTATTTGTTGAGCAAGTTCTACTTCCTTAGTGCCAGAAACGAAGTTGGTTATAATGCAATCATTAGTTTGGCCAACTCTCCCAACTCTTCCACAGCGGTGGATGTAATCTGACATGTAGATGGGGAAGTCATAGTTGACAACATGTTTTGCCTAAAAAGCCCGTAGTTTATTACACATCAATTAAATTATTGTTGTTCTTAGATATACTTGCTTTAGTGTGGAAGTTGTTCTATTTACTTGAAAAAACTAATAGCTGAAATTATAAATAAAATAATAAAAGCTTATTTAATTAGCAAATTTAAACAGTGAGATTCCCAGTTATAAATTTCTAATATAATCGTAGAGCTCATAACCTGCTATCCTATTTAAAATTAGATAAATATTCCATAAAATTATTCTTCCAACTTGACTTCAGAAAGCACCTTCAATATGTCCTGGGACTATGGGGAGGTTGGGAATGCTACAGCCAATGGTGTAATGATATTAGCCAGCCGTAACCATTGCAACAATGGGTGTTATTGCTTTTAAATTCATTATTTACGGACGCCTATTTAATAACTAGTTATTTTAAATGTATTACAATATGTGTAAGTAAACATTTCATGACCAAAGATTTACTTATCTATATATTTAATTCAATAAGCAATCACTCCCCATTAAATTTCTCAAGGAACAAAATAGCTTGATAAGATTAATTTTAAAGATTAAAGGCTAGGTATCGTGGGAAAAATTACCAGAAATGTAAAAAATTAGCTAGATCTACACCACTGGCTCTAAAAGATCCAATTATGTTCTATCACTTCTGTGTGTTATTAATACGTATAACATCTGTATATTTTTCAAATGTTTATGGTAGAATAAATTTAAATTGGTTTGACATTTTAACTCTTTTAAACATGAACTTTACACTATGAAAAATTACAGATGGACTGAATTAAAAACTTGATTGTCCTTCATCAGGCAGCGATTTAAAAGATTTAATTATTTCTTCAATTGAAAGTTAGTTTTTTCCCCCCAGGAGCCCTGAATCCAATGAAGTTGCATCGCTGAACTGGGAGACTCTAAAGGTAAGCTAATTTCATTTATCTTACCTTTAGAAGAACTTGTATACTAATTAAACAAGAGATGCAGTTTATTATAATCTCTGAACTTTGTTCCAGGGATATACCCATCATGCAACTGAGCTGGGAAGGACGTAGGTTGAACCTAATTTTAAGTTCAAACTACCTGCCCTATGACTCGCCAGTCCACTCTTGACGCCGGAGCTTAGACTTCTGGTGGAAAAATATGTTCATAGGTGACATCTCCTTGTGGAGTGTGACGCCAATGCTAATCACAAACTTGGTTGGGGGAGCTCCAATACCAACAGTAGAGGTAAGTCTATCCTTGAATTCATATTAGCTAATAACTTACAGATAATTATTGTCAATAACAAACCAACCTTTGTTAATAGGGTGCTTAGTGAGACTACTGACATTACTTTCTGTACATCTACTTTAGTAGCCTTCATAAAACACTAGAAAGTCTCTGATGAAGCTTTACTGTCAGATCACAAAAACACACATAACCTAGCGGCTGATGTCACCGGTCGGTGGTAAAACTTGAACCCTCCCCGCCGTCTGATGAGATAGGCCGGTGGTAAAATTAATTAATCTTTGGTGGCCGATCTGATCGGCTGGTGGCTCCCAAAGGATTAATTTTAGAATATTGGAAATAATATGACAAATACTAAATTTTTTAGAGCCAACTTACCCGGATTGTATCGAGACCACGAGATACCATGTCTGTGCAAGACAAAAAGTCCACAAAGCCTCGCTGGAACTGGTCAAAACGGCCTGCTCGAACATCCACTGGCATATCTCCATTTAGGTTAACACAGTTAACTCCATTCTCATTGAGGAACATTGAGACCCAGTCACACGCTTTAGAACGATTACTAAACACAACATTTTGGATTTGTTTTTTACTAAACACAAACCAATTTCACTTACAATAAAAATTAAACGTTTTGCAAAGTTAGAATATCTTGTAATGACTAATATTTATAAAAGGCAGTTATATTTTGTCAAAACACAACAGCTGATACAGTAAATAAAGTTTAATTTGTGGTAGCTTTTACAACTAATTGTTGGTACAAACAGATTTTATTTAATGAATTATATGTATTGTTCATTATAATACAATATGAAACTATTCATTACTATATCAAAATTTGTATATGAAACTATCTTGCATGTAAAGACCAAATTAAATACAAGACTATTTTATGAGTTTCTTATGCCTACAACACCAAAGATTTATGCCAGCTCTTGATCAACATAGATAATGTTTTAATGAAAGAAGACCAACTTAATTTGATATAACATTTTGTACTTAAATAAGCTTCCTACAAAAATGATACATAATCATAATATAGTAGACTCTCAGCAGTCCGGATTGAGCTAGTCCTGACTCAAAGTAGTCCGGATCGATGATCTTGGATTGAACAAAACATTTACAAATAAAAACAAAACTTGGGCTCTGCGTTTTGATACAATAAAGCTAATTAATACAATGTTGACAATGTTTCTGACTGCCGTTTCAGTTGAGTAAATGTTCATACAAACTGGACTGTACTATATTATGTGCAGTAAAATACAACACAGTAGACTATTTTAATATATTATGAAGTATATACTATATACTTATAACTTTTTTCCACAAGCTCACTCTTGTATAAGAAAATAAATTTAAGAACATTTATTGCCAAGTTGTTCTGCATATACACAGAATAGATAAGTCATCCCAACCTCCAGGAAATTTGGATTTTTATAAATCCGGACCAGCCATATTAGTCCAGACTTCCAATACTATACTGTATTGTTAAATTATGAAATCGTTATAAAACAATATATAACAAATCTAGAATGGTACTCAATTTTTTAATAGTGCAGTAAGTTAGTTATCATAAAATTATGACACCAATCACTGTATTTCTACAATAATTCAATACTGAGATTTGAATTGAATTAAAAATGTCCTCCCTTCTCCTATTACGTGTTTTTTTTTTTTTTTTTTTTTTTTACTACACCTAGAACAAATATTGAATCAACATTATTGTTTGTTTACTAACAGTAATATTTAATTTATATTAATTTAATACGCATCTTATCAATTTATCCAACAGTGTATTATTTGCATAATCAAAGTACTAGAAGCGTGGGAAATCTTCGAGACTTTACCAATATGAACAACCCAAGGCAAAAAACAATGTCAAACAATAATAAAAATGAGTTATTTAAAGAAAAAAATATTAGTTTTTCTTTCAAATAATGCTGAATAACTGTTTACATTAGCCAATATCACATTACATTGATGATATTATGCAAAGAGTTCCAACAAGTCATCATCACTATGTACTCAAACATAACTTGTTATATTTATGACATATTAATTTACGTGAAAAAGCCCTTACAGGTGTGAAAAACGTGAATCTTCAGGGTGTGATTAAATGTAAACAACACAAACATATACATAAACATAAAACGTGTGGGCTTATGGTTGACATCATTCATATAAGTGTAGTGGTACTGACCCACCCATACACATGCAGTAGTGCTAACCCACCCATCCTTACACATACACTGGTACTGACCCACCCATACACATGCAGTGGTGCTAACCCACCCATCCTTACACATACAATGGTACTGACCCACCCACACACTCTTACACGTAGACTGGTACTGACCCACCCATACACATGCAGTGGTGCTAACCCACCCATCCTTACACATACACTGGTACTGACACACCCACACACTCTTACACGTAGACTGGTACTGACCCACCCATATACATGCAGTGGTGCTAACCCACCCATCCTTACACATACACTGGTACTGACCCACCCATACACATGCAGTGGTGCTAACCCACCCATCCTTACACATACACTGGTACTGACCCACCCATACACATGCAGCGGCACTGACCCACCCACACACTCTTTTACACGTACACTGGTACTGACACGCCTACCCACCCATAAACATGCAGTGGTACTGACCCACCCACACAATCTTACACGAACACTAGTACTAACCCACCCACCCATACACATGCAGTGGCACTGACCAATCCACACACTCTTACACGTACATTGGTACTAACCCACCCACCCACATGCAGTGGCACTGACCCACCCACACACTCTTACATGTACACTGGTACTAACCCACCCACCCAGACATGCAGTGGCACTGACCCACCCACACACTGCTGAACACCTGATATCAGGTATAAAACTAACCCTGATTATTCAGATTGGTTAATAACTGCAACAGATTACAGATGAATAGTTAATATATATATATATATATATATATATATATATATATATATATATATATATATATATCTCAACACAAAAACTGTTATTTTAAACACCCTTTGATTTGAAAACATAACAGTAAAATAGAACCCGTTAAATTGTGAGTACCTGAAAATTATGGTGGGAATCCCTTTAGAAGAATTTTTCTTGGCTAACTCGAGGAGATGGGATGGCTTTTGGCTCTGAGTCACCCGCATGAAGTGCTGAGGCACATGAACCAACACTTGGTGCAATCGTGGAGATTCCACTTTCACCAATGATTCTGGCTATCAAAATATCACATTTTAATTAATTTTCATGTAGGTAAATAATTTGTAACTGAGGTGTATTATATGAATTTATTTATTCTCAGAAAAAGAATTATTAATAAATAAATGAATATTTCCCATAGATAATTACATAATACATGCATGAAAAATGTGAGAAATATACTGGCCTCTTTAACCAGTAGCGTGGCCAGTTGTACAATAGAAAATTAAAATTAAATTAACAAGTAAATTGGAGTCTAGCATTATAAGAAAAATATACTTAATATTTAGCCAACTGTAAATCTGAGGATTTTAAATAAGACAAATAAACAAATATATAACTGCAATTATATAAAATATGGAGTAGTAAGTAATTGTAAAGAAGAGAATTGTATTTAAACTAAGACATTATTTAAATATTTTACATACTGCTGAGAAGAAAGCCAAGTGATTGTTTGCTTACAAAAATGTTTGAGATTATTAATATTCTTGATTTGAAGTGGTATTTTATTAAAATATTTGGGTACCAAATATAAAAAGGAATGACGGAAAATAGTTTTGTTGACTTAGGCAATTTAAAAAAATTATTTAAAACAAAATTCCAAAATCAGTGAAATCTCTGGTATAAAATGGCTATCTATTCTTTTTTTATCAACAAACTGAACTCTCATGCTTCCCTCTGAGATAACAATATAAACTAGGTGAAAATATTACGGAATACCCTACCAAACACACAAACTGTTGAATATATTAGTATATATTCTAAATATGAGTAAATGTTAGGGTAAATTCTTCATAAATCACAATAAACAAAATAACATCCATTAACAGTAGAAACTACTCAGTTATAAAATTATAAACCAGTTGATATTAAGCATCAAACAAAATACAAATGAAAGTCAGAGCCAACCCACTCTTGATGTTTCTGCTGTTTACGTCCATAAGAACAGTGAATTTACTATGTGGAATGTGGAGGTGAAGCTCTATGGCAAACTCTCAAAGATTTCCTACGCTTCCAGTACTTGTGGATTATGCAAATAATACACTGTTGGCAAAATACAAAGAGGCCAAACATTTCTGATGTGTATAGTATTATGTTAAGAGTTTCATAAAAACGGGACTCTCGCTGTCCCTGAAAAGTAAATAGAGGATGCGTTACTGACAGACAGAATTCGTCTTCAATTCTCTGGTGTATGAGACATGTAGAATTTACAATATTCTAAGCTAGCTGCAGACAAACTTTTTACTTTGTTTAAAAGTTTAAATATTGATAAAATAAAAATTGATAGAATGACATACATCGTACATTTTCATAACTTGCTTGTAGATCTTCTGTAAATGGTATTTTACTTAAAATAATCTTTTCAGAAATAATACTGGTTAAATTACCTTTTTTCCTGTCAACAGTTCTTCAAACATAATCTGCTATGTACATTTCGAAGCATAGAGCTTCATCATCAGGCTTTCCAAAAACGTCACTATTTACATTACACTAAACATTAAAAACATTTAAAATATAAACATTTAAACATATTAACATAGCACATTTGCCGGCCGGCGATAGACACCAACTGATGACCAAACCAATTGGTCATCAGTTGGTGTCTATCGCCGGCCGGCAAATGTGCTATGTTAATATGTTTAAATGTTTATATTTTAAATGTTTTTAATGTTTAGTGTAATGTAAATAGTGACGTTTTTGGAAAGCCTCATGATGAAGCTCTATGCTTCGAAATGTACATAGCAGATTATGTTTGAAGAACTGTTGACAGGAAAAAACGTAATTTAACCAGTATTATTTCTATAATATAACAGTTCTGGAGGCTAATAAAACAAAATGAATAATCTTTTCAACCAAATTGTCATAGCCTATTACCCATACCAGTACGGTATATGATTAGTCCAAATTACACCAAGATCAAACTGTTAAAAGTCGCCAAATATCAATTGCTTTCAAGTTATAACGAAAAAAAAAGAGAAAATCAAAATACATATTTCACTGTCAGCAGGACTCTGTGTTGGTGGAGGCATTTTGATCACTTACAAATAAATGTCAAAGCAGTTGAATATTTTCCTCTGTGCTAGTGTTCCTAAGAGAAGTAGGTAGGCTTGTTTGTATGCCAAGTGCCCACTGAAGCGATGCCAAGACAGAATTTTCAAAAATGGTACTTATTTTAAAAAAACACACTTCATAATACCACTTGAAATTACCGAATCATAGAAATAATTCAACTATGAATAAACAAACTTCAAGATAATAAATCAAGAAATTACATTTTTTACAATCTTTATAACTTGAAATAACAATCATGCAATCCAGTACACAAAATATACAAAAGAAAATTATAAAACAAGTTTTTAATATACATTATTTATAAGAATAATCATGTCATATATAATAACTTGGCCAATAAACATTTGATATTCTCTATAAAATTAATTTTCTACTTAAATGCATACACAACTGTGTAACTCCACTGTTTATCAATATTACATCTGGCGACAAAGTAAGCCACTATCTCTCCTATCAGCTAGTAGTCTCCCATTACACAGAAAGACACTCCACTATGACCAGTGCCACATCGTATTTAATAACGCTATCTGCTTATTCACTCCTACTCGCTATTTTTGTACTTCAAGGCACCGTTTGTTGGAAATGGCCGGGCCCCAAGCCATTTAAAATCGCGTGTTTTCATTTTGAAGTGTTTGGAGAGGTCCAGAGTAAGTTTATCTGTTCTTTTAAAAATCACATTACACTGAAAATAGTGTAATTTTATGCTAGCTTAAATTTCAATTCAATTGAATTTTACAATTTATTACAAATTAAGTTGTAATTGAATAGATTTATTTTACACTGCAAAGGGTGTGGAAAAAGTGAGAAAATCAAGACAAATACCGTCATTGAATTGAATAAGAGCTGCACTTTAGTGAGGAAAATAGCTTGCTTCTTTTTTGGTTTTCCTTTTGGGTTTTCATAATTTTGAGGCAATTTCTTAGATAAATGATGCTTATTTAGCCAAGTGTACTGAAGAAAATAACATTTTTTATGATTGAGATGGTTTGGAAATTGTTTGTTATGATTTATGGGAACAAATGAATGGTCAGGAAGTAATTTATACGTTTCTTAACAAATAAAAGGATTCTAAAGGTATAAACACACTTAAACTGATATTTGATATTATATAGAGATTTAGGAGAAACTTTAGCTATAATTATAATTACTCTTTTTATAAATTTGAAAAACTTTCAAATTCTGTTGCATTAACCTAACCAAGTTATAAAGTATATAAAATTGTAACAACAATAAGGATTATATTATGTTCTATTTTAAAGATGGCTTCATTTACTAATTTAGAGAGACAGGCAGACAGACAGACAGACGGACGGACGGAGGGAGGGGAGAGAGGGGGGGGAGAGAGAGAGAAACAACAACAAAACTATTGAGCTTTTTGAAGCTTTGGAATATGATTTTTCTACAAAAAAAATAGAGAGGGAGAGGGAGAGGGAGAGAGGGAGAGAGGGAGAGAGGGAGAGAGGGAGAGAGGGGAGAGAGGAGAGAGAGAGAGAGAGAGAGAGAGAGAGAGAGAGAGAGAGAGAGAGAGAGAGAGAGAGAGAGAGAGAGAGAGAGAGAGAGAGAGAGAGAGAGAGAGAGAGAGAGAGAGAGAGAGAGAGAGAGAGAGAGAGAGAGAGAGAGAGAGAGAGAGAGAGAGAGAGAGAGAGAGAGAGAGAGAGAGAGAGAGAGAGAGAGAGAGAGAGAGAGAGAGAGAGAGAGAGAGAGAGAGAGAGAGAGAGAGAGAGAGAGAGAGAGAGAGAGAGAGAGAGAGAGAGAGAGAGAGAGAGAGAGAGAGAGAGAGAGAGAGAGAGAGAGAGAGAGAGAGAGAGAGAGAGAGAGAGAGAGAGAGAGAGAGAGAGAGAGAGAGAGAGAGAGAGAGAGAGAGAGAGAGAGAGAGAGAGAGAGAGAGAGAGAGAGAGAGAGAGAGAGAGAGAGAGAGAGAGAGAGAGTTAATTGACATGACATTTAAAACCCTTAATAAATGAAAGAGAATACAGTAATCGTTACTTAAATATTTGATGTTTTCGTAATTCTTTTCAAAAGTTATCAATCAATGTAACTAATAAATTAATGACTTATAAATTAAATAATAAATCAATCTTGGAGAAGTTAGGATATCCTGTATTTTGTAAATTATGGTAAAAAACTAGAGTAATGCTATAATGACTGCTACCCTCAGTGTGTGTAAGTAGTTTAAAATTTAATTTTTTATTCAAAATGTCATTTATTTTTTATCATATATGTGAACAAAATGAGATATAAGAATTGGTCCTTTTGGTAGTCTTATAGGTAATCCTAAGTTTATATATTTAAAAATTAAATTTCAAAACATAATCTCAACATCTACACATTCATAAACAATATTTTGACTGAAATTGTTAAATATTAAATAATGTTTTCATAATAAGCAGAATTAAAAAAAAATTTAATTTTATTACTCTAGTGACAGTAATTCAGTGATATGTAAAAGGATGTTACAATATGATCAAACAAAAGAAATCTTAACATATTTGAACTGAACTGATAAATTTATTAGTTAAGAAATTCTAAAAAAGTGTTTGTTGCATATAAATTATTAACTATAGGAGAAAAGGGGATGTAATCGACAGAACAATATGGACATTGTTTCTGCAAAAAGTAAATACATTTAAAAATAATTCAAATAAAAAATGTAAGTTGAATTCTATTAATAACATTTGTTAATAATTATGCATTTAAAAAATCAACAATTGTCCACAACTAAATCGCAAGTACAAAGAAAATCATATTTCTACATCCTAAATGACTTGTTTGTGGGTTTGAGATAAAAGATTTGTAAAATCATCTTAAATTATAATGATAGAGTAATTATAAATATAAACTATGAAAGTTAACTTCTCTCATTACATCTAAATAATATAAAAACTCAAAAAAAGAAAACATGCCATTACACTGTTATTTTCTACAAACTAAACACAACTGTAATAAATTATACCTTGCCAATTCCCTTTTTATTTTGTATCAATACAAATAGGATTGATTGATTATTAACTACATTTTATGTAATTTCCAATAATTTAGCAAATTATGAATAATAATACAATATAACATATTTATAAAATAAAAAACACCTAACTAACAAGTGACAGTGCACCATACTGGCATGCATGGTGGGTGGGTCATACTACTCATTATAGTGCATCGTATTGTTACTTTCATTTAGTTTTATACAATATAGTTCATGTTTAGTCCTTGTTTATCATAATATCTTAAATAGCACCATGCTTTATTAAAAAATGTTAGTGTCAACATTGAAGTACTTATGCACATTTTAAGATAAAAATTACCACTTTAAACAAAATTTATGAAGAATCAAATTATTACTTTGTCTTATGATTTAGTAAGGCGTCCACTCAATGGTTGCCATTGATTTGGACACTACTAGAGTAGTCTGGGGTGTCCATGTTGGATGATAAGTCAATATTCAGATGTTGTGTAGGGAAGAGAATGATAATTGAGTGTCAGGCTTGTCTGTTAGGTGAAAATCAGACCAACACTATGTGGTTCGGATTCCAAATAAAGCTGTAGGTCCCTTAGTTGCTCTGGCAACAAAATAGCTATTTCTGAGGAACAGTCGGCCTTAGTTAGTAACAATGACTACACTCATTCATCAACACTCATCAAAATCATTCACCTCTCATATTCGCCCATATCTTGACGATCAGCATCTTACTACTGAATAATGAATAATAATTAAGCTACAACACAACTGTTTGAGCTTCTGAATACAGTTACACCGGACAGATCGCAACCAGTGTGTAATATTTAGCACATATAGGGGTTTGAGCAGTTGAGGGGAACTATTCACCGCCATACATCACAGATGTGACTATTTCTGCCTTCAAGCTCCTGTCTGTGACAGGGGCGGATTTAAATCTAAACCTAAGGTCAAGATTTTCAGATGTGCTTGATGTTCTCAAATTAAACATTCTTTTGCCAACCATAATTGTTGGACAGAATGTTGACGATACACTTAACTCTCCACATCTCACATCAGATTGTAGACTCTTGCAAGGTGTGCCAGCTTCATTGGTATTGACAAACAAGAAGACTTTGTAAGGAAACTTCAAGCTGAGTATTGCCAGTGGAGTGTGAAATGGAATAGGGAAATAGACAATGGACTTAGTCCCCCTTCCACTCCATTGGATGCGTTTAAAATTTGCCAACCAATATTATTCCCATTAATAAAATCTCTGCTGACTCTTCCAGTCAGCATTACAAGTGCAGAAAGGTAATTCTCAATCCTTAGGTTACTCAAGACGTACCTGCGTTCAAGAAGTAGGGAGCTTAATGGACTTGCAATGCTGTATGTGCACCGTGACGTAGCAATAAATGACGATAAGGTTATTACCAGATTTGCTAACAAAAAGAAAAAGAAGATAAAATTACTTATGTAAAGGTCATAACTTTCTTCCATTAACCAAAGACTGGTTTTACTTGTAAATAACCTTAAATTATTATTTTCTTTAAGCAGACAATTTAACTTTGAAATAATGTACATTGTAATGATGTAAAGCACTACTAATTGTAAATAAAGAATGTGTTTTATAATTTTTATGACATGCCATCTTTATCAATCCCCCCTCCCGCATATAGAAAGGACTGTATTAAAAAAATTTAAGCTGAAATCACTTAAAAACAGTTTTAAATGCCACCATTTTGCTCAAAAAGTTCAAACATTTTTCTGGGGGCCCTCCCGGTCCCCCTCTGTGTTGTAAGTTTTCCACCCCCAAACCCCTCAAGAAAATCCAAAATCCTCCTCTGGTCTGTGCTGAACTTCCACAACAGCATTTCGTTGTAAAAAATAACTGTGATGAACTGTACAAGTTTGATTTATTGTTATTATTTACTGCTTACATTATTAGTCTTTGTATTATTGTTATTTGAATACAAAATAATGATTTAATGTTATCATTCTAAGCCTGATTCGTTAGTTTTTATAGAATCTACTAATGGTCACTGCTAATTATCACGTAATGGGTGGGGCTTGTTACTGTGCAACAAGCATGTGGCTTATTGTATACTCTAGAGGACGATTAAATGGAATTACACAGTGGGGTAAGAGTAGTTCTCTTTCCCATTTCCACAACTCAGAGCATCTCTCTCGCACCAGTGTTTTCAGTAGGTCACAATCTAAGTGACTTATCTACAGTAAATTTTGTAAATAAATTTATATTTATGAATCAGTGTTTAAATAAATTGTAAATGTATGTTTCAGACGTTCATTTCAAAGAGGCAAGTAGCGCAACATACTACAAATACTGATTAATTAATTATGGTATACAGTAGCAATTACCTTCGTTTATGTACAAATGTTTTGAAAAAAAAGAGGTAAGTCTCTAAACACGATTTTCAAAATTCAATGGCCTCTTTTAAAATAAAATCAGTTTAAAAAGTGTAACTGAATCTTTTACTGAATTCGTCCTAATATTACGTCACTCGCTAAGCTACTGCTGACATAATATTACATGAGGTAGATTTTACCTAGTATTATTTCTTGATAATCGATAAATGGATTACCAAACATGAATTGATATTTTAATTTTAAGCTTAATTTCAAAATAAAACACAAATTATATTCAGCATAAGTGTTTTTTAAAGAAATTGTGTTAACAGAAAAGCAATAGGCTCAATCTTGAAATAATAAGGAATCTAAATCATGTTTATGGAAATATCAATTCATTATTTTATTTTATAGTAAAAAGTCTGTTCTGACTGTTGCCAGTGGCGATTTTGTATTTGCATCTTAAGCCCTGTTTCAATTACTAAAAATTTAAATGAATGAATGAAAAAGCCTTTATTGTTGTGGCGAAGTTAGGACTATAGAGTCCTCTAGCCATGTAAAATAAAACAATAAAAATTAAAATTTCCAATTCATATTTAATACTAGAAAATATATATATATATATATACAAATTTGTCCCTCAACCTATTTCATGACTTGTCCCAGCACATGTTATTTACAACAGTCTGTGACATGTCGTGGGATAAGTGCCGGGGGACAAAAGTGTGCCAAGACAGTGCAGCACAAAAAATGCGACTTATGCTACGGGCAGAGGAAACAGGATTTCACATGCAAAGTGGGCCTTCAATCGAGTTTTCCTCCTGTCAATATAGCACATTAGCACACAGTGTAAACATCTGTTTAAGAATGTTGCAGAAGTTGTAAAAAATGGAAACAGTTCACCACATTCATGGCATGGCACTTGTGGTCGGCACATTTCAGGCGATGTGTATGAATGGAAACGAGGCTCTACTAGTGCTTCAAAAAGTACTATTATTCTTGTATTACATTATCCTTTTAACTGTAAAATTATCACTTCTATAATACTACAGATAGTTGAAATGTATTGCATTTTACAATTTATAATTTAAGTACAATTGCTTTTATAAATACTTACTAATTGAGTTTTTATTTTAAATACATGG
Organism: Stictocephala bisonia; assembly: GCA_035578905.1. NCBI lineage: Eukaryota > Metazoa > Arthropoda > Insecta > Hemiptera > Membracidae > Stictocephala > Stictocephala bisonia. The sequence continues at coordinate 298,336 of JAQJVL010000027.1, read as the reverse complement.
TTCCAAATAATTGGCACAAATTTTACAAAATACACATACAAAAATAAATACACATACATACAAAAATTTCATAAAAATGTATCCATCCGTTTGGTCTCCAGCGAACTGCAAATACATACAGATACACATACGAACAGACACCAAAATATTTGTTTGAAAAAAACCATTTTTTTGGGTTCACAGGACTCTAAATGGATTTTTAGAACAACCCGTAAAAATTATTTTTGGACGATCACAATACTTTTTCTTTGCTAACGCATATGGGAGAAAGTAAAAAAAATTAATTATAATTTCAACGAAACATTAGGAAACGAGCTATATGACAATAGTTTCATTCGTTTTACTCTTAACTTACTTGTTATCAGTGGTTTTTAGGACAAGTTCTTAAGTCTGAGTTAATGATATTCCATTATCTAATTGTAAAATAAAAAATGAGTATTTTAAAAATTGATTTTTCTAAGCAAATAAAATTTCATTATTTAAAAAGTAATAAATTTAAAATAACTATCTTAAATTCTTGGGTAGCTCCCACCAGAAATCAGAGTGATTGTTCGTAGGCTGAGAGTCTTTTAAGCATAGAAATTGTATTTAACAAAGAGGAATGAAAGCGTAATATATTAAACAATAAGATCAAAATGTATTAGTAAAAAATATTTGAAAAACTATAATTATACATTTTTTAACAATGGAGATTTAATATGGATATGTTTGCCTTAACAACTAAATACAGTTTGTAATTATTGTAAATTAATTAAGTTAATTAACTATAGAAAAGGCAGAGATAAGCTGATCATAAGAATAAAGTAATGAATTAAGAAAGAGAGGTCGACCTTATCATAAACTTGGCATGGTCTGATCTGGTTTCATAAAGCCTAGTTGTATCAGCTGACAAGACTTTGGCTGAGATGTGCATAATCTTAATTCCTGTTGATTGTTTCTTATCAGTATTTTTGCAATACAGAAGGAATTAGTAAGCATTGCTTATTTAATGACAAGATTCACTTGGATGCCAATTACAAATGTTGAGCAAAATAGTTATGGGTTGTGGTGGTATGCAATCTTCACAGGCAAATTTATAAATCAAGACAGGTCTGATAAGTAATTAACTTTTTGACAGTGAAAACTGATGTTTATTGAAATAATTTGGATGTTTAGTTCAGTGTTAACATAAGCCATCTCTCTAATATGGATGGGTGACCTCTTATGAGATATATTTATAACTGCAAAGCAAATATTTTGCCAAAAACAGTGTGACAAAATTGTATTTTTTAGAAGTGACTAATTCAGATGGATCAAAGTAAATATTTTGGTATTACAGTGGTCTCACAAACCCGGTCCGATATGGAACCGGAGACAGCCGAGTTAAAGAAAATACTGAGTTATCAAGACTGATAGATTTAGACATAATAAAAATGCTGTAATGGAATATTATGTTATATTATTCAACAAATATGAGACCGTACATTTGAACTGGAATTGACATAAACATTACAATATTACAACATAACACCTCTAAAATGTACTGTAACAACATTAACCCCTTTACTGCTGAATTGTCTACATAGTAGACGCTGTGTTTATGTCTAAAAGTGTGAGCGTCTACATGGTAGACGCTACGCATTTTGTATACATACGACAGGCTTGTTTATTTTACTGGCCACTATTGATGTCACTTTATTCCAAAGGTATTAGAGAATCGATATATGGCCATTTGGTAGCCGATAATCGACTTTCTATATTTTTTTCATTTGAAGGAAACTCGAGGTTATATTTGTCTATTTGTTTTGTGAAGTTCGTGATTGCATTTTGATGTTCAGTTGTATGTTTTTATTCAACAGAAATGCATTATACATATAAATAGTTTGTTTTACAAAACGTTTATTTTGAACTTTTGTTTTCCGTATTTATAATAAATTCATTGTTTTTAGCGTAGCTAATAAAAACTTTGCCGCAAACGATTCCTTGCTGCGCAATTTTATTGATGAACAGCTGATGCTTCAAAACCAAAATTTGACTGTAATAATTTGTTATTATAATAATGGTTTTATAGAAATAAAACAGTGCAATGTCATACACATATGAATGAATATAGTTATTGCTTGTTTGTTCAAAACATATGTTTCAAATGTCAAGTTCTAAACAAATGTTTGTGAGGACAATATTTCCTCTATACTCCTTATTTTTTATGAAAATTAACTGAAAATATTTGAAATTTTTTCTTCATTATATGCTCTTTACAGTGGAATAGTTCAAGAAAATATAAAAAAATATTCAGGCACTCTTATTTTATTCCTAATTACAAAAATTAAAATTAAAACAAAATTATTTATTTTTTTAATAAATAAAAAATACTTTTGTATGTATTTTCTTGTCATGGTGCTGTTCTCTGTTTATTTTTTTACAATACAAAATAAAAAGTATCAAGATAGACAACAAATAACGAATCTGTAAGCGTTTTACCAAAACTCTAGATTATCGCATAAAACTGATTAGCACTTTTGGGTATATCCATGGGCCAGGTGGCATACCACAAAAAAGGTTAAACATAACCTAAAGTAGACAATGGAAAGAAGAACATATGTAAAAATAAACATGAACGTACCCGATCTACGTTTTTTTATGCACATAAGATAGTTAATAAACAGACTTTAATTTAAAAAAAACTAAAAACTATATATAACTTCAAATTACAAAAAATGGTAGCTGACAAAAACCGTACTCTATATTTATAAACAGACAACAAATTAAAACTATGCAAAAATAAAAAAAGAAACAAAAAAAAAACAAATATGGTACATGTTTAACTGGATTCAACATATACATTGTAATATTATATCATAACACCTCTAAAATATACTGTAACAACATTAAACTGAACCAAAAGTAAACAACGTAAAGAAGAACATATGTAAAAATAATCATAAATGTATATCGTTTATGTCCATTCCTATATAGTATACAATTTTTATCCACAGAAGATAGTTAACATAAACAGACTTTAATTTAAAAAAAAAACTAAATATAACTTCAAATTACAAAAAATGGTAGCTGACAAAAAACCATATGCTATAAATATAAACAGACAATAAATTAAGACAGTAAAAATATGAAAATAAAATACTGTAAACTACTGTAATCCAAATAAACTCAAAATAACTATGTAAATAGAGTGGAAGGATTACAAACTAAAAACAAAGAACAGTTACTTTACTTTCTTGAAAAAAATTGGTTATTGATGTTTGTTTTTCACATTTGGCCCTGTTGCATGCTGCGTCGGCCCACAGAGGAGAAACAGGATGTCCATTGCTGAAGCACCTTGTTGCTCAAAATATTTCAAGGCACCTTCAACACATTTAAGTCCCTTGGAGTGACTCATTTTTGGTTCATCACCCTTGCTCATCTCTTCTTCATCAGAATCACCAACATTTTCTGCCTTGTCTCATTTTTCTTTTGCAACTTCAACAATTTCCTGATCGAAAAGAATGTTTTCTCCAGTATTCTGATCCATCCATTTTATTAAGTTGCCATCATTTGCATCTTCACAACCAGGAACCTGTTTTATTAAGCCAACTAGGCCAGAATACTCTTCATCATGTATTTCTGGAAACTCATTTCCTCCATTGTCTAATAGTTTTCTCCAGGAACGCACTACCGTAATAGGACTTAATTCATTCCATGCTACAGCAACCCATCCAATAAGTCTATTTTTTTTTTTTTTTAAGCACGACTACCAAAATATGTGAAAGCAGTTTGCAGCGGTATCTCTTCTTTAAAGTGGCAAGAACCCCCTGGCCATAGGCTGGCAGTGTGACGTCACTTTGAGAGGGAGGAACATGGTTTTTATATCACCATCATGTAATATATCTAAGCCTGGATGAGAAGAAGTGTTGGCAATGATAAGAAATACTTTTCTTGGGAGATTTTTCAGTTTCAGGTGTCTTTCCACTGCTGTTATGAACTAATCGTAAAACCACTCTGAAGATTTCCCCATTCATCCACGCATTTGGCTAGCTTTTATACTACACTGGCAGACTGTTTACATTGTCATGTTTAAAGGCTCATAACTTTTTTAGCTTAACCGATAAGACATAGTTTTAACTTGTCCTCCCTGTTGCATTACTGCAGGCCAAGATTGTAACACGTTCCTGCTTCTCTTGTACCCAGAAGCAGACTTTTCATGCTTCTAAGCAAGACTTTTTTCTGGCAAAGAGTCTAAAATTTAATCCCGTTTCATCACAATTGTAAATTTGTTTCCCTGTCAATCCTTCACTTTTAATTAATTTTTGAAAATTTTCTTTAAACAGTAAAACACTTGACATGTCTCCTGAAATTTTTTTACCACAAATAAAGAGCTGTCTGACCCCATATCTTTTTTCCACCGGTCAAGCCAACTGACACTCGCAACAAATCTAGGTCAACTTCCTTTTGAGCTGCTCATAGAAGTGTAATGCTTTCTCCTGCAGTATGGGGCCTGAAATCGGAGTTCCTTTTCCTCTAGCTTGACGAAACCATTGGTACAGAACCTCACCTACTTCATTAAATTCACTTTCTTTCATATTTTTTCTTTCTTTTAATGTTTCACTGAAAATTTGCTTATAACACCACGCTTCTATTTCTGCTCTTTTCCTTTTTCAATCACCGATTGTACTCTTGCCGACTCCGAAATCTAAAGATACATTGCTCTCTTTTGTCCAGTCAGTCTATGCCTTGTCCTTAACACGTTAACTGCCATGCCGACCCGATCGGGTCGGCGGTTTGATGGCGGCAAGCGGGAACGTGCCGGCCCGACCGGGCCGGCCGACTGACGATAACAGTATTTTGTTTTTCTGCCAGAGAGCACTCTCAACTGCCGTCTGGTGCCAATCACCCCAACTAAGTGTGAAAGTAAGACACCATGCTAGATGAAGAACATTGTCATTGTGATATTCTTCAGTTGGTTTTTTTTAAATATGCATTGGAGTTTCGCATATTTCAGACGACCCGATCAGGTCGGCCATAATTATTTTTAAATTAAAAGTGTTTTTAATATAAGAAATTAAATCGTTAAGCTTTACTTTCTTAGTTATACTGTCGTATTTATATTTTAAAATATCAAATAAGCCTGTTTTACTTGTAAAGTATATATAATGGAATTCTTATAAACAAAAACATTTCAAATAGTCTATGGTTTAATATTTCGTTTAAATTATCAGGAACATAATACTTAAATTCGGCAATAAACATGTTTATTTTACATTTCAATAAAGAATACACATAATGAACGTAAATATAAATTGAATTATGACAGTGAAATAATCGACATTTACAAACTGATTTTACTTATTACTTGTGTATTTATTTGAAGCAATCTTTGCATAAGAAAGGTTTCATTTGTCCATTTCATTAAAAAACGCACCTTCATTTGTCTCTTTATTATCAATAAATTCATCATCACTTGTAACCATATATTTGTCGTCAGTCACCACGAAGTCCGGATCGTCGTCTGTATCGTCTGCGTCACTACCGATGTTACATCCCCATTCATCATCACTCATAGGCTGATCAGGTACACTTGACATGGGGTTATTAAAAAGTCTCTCTATATCTTTATCGTTAAGTTTATTGCTCATTGTAATAGGTTAAAATTAACAAAATATATTTAACTGAATTATTCACATCAGAAATAAAGCTTCACATTCGTATGCAACCAAACGCATCACATAGCCTACAGAACAGCACTACTGAGATGGGCGTAGGCGGGAACCCCTTCGGCGGGAAAAAAAGGTGGGAACCACTTTGTGCTCAACAAAAACTGACAACCAGAGTTTCATCAGCAGTGCTACCAACCAGGAATAGTAAAATTCATCATTTACTTAATAACATCCCTGTCGGTCCGATCGGGTCGGCAACATTATTTTTCAACGTTGGACAAAATTACTGCCGACCTGATCGGTCCACTATTACCCTCTCTTCCCCCTAAGAAATATTTGCATGGAATCGTCTTTACTACAGCTTACTATCACGCAAAAACAGTATTATAAATAAGGAATGCACAAAAAAATTTGACACTGCAGGATATACTACAAAGCTTATATGGTGGCAGTTAACGTGTTTTAATGCACTTAGTTTCTGTTCCGTGGATAAATTGATTTGTTTTCTTTTTAATGAAGTTGCCATGTCGAATAAACAACAATAACAAAGCACAAACGAATAAAACTGAACAGTTAACAACGTAACACGAGCTGACTAGTATGCAAGAGATAACTGTGTACGAGGCTAAGAATGACATGTGACTAACTCACAAAATGGCGGGTGTTTAAGGGAGACAAAATGATGGGTGTTAAATAACCGGACGGACGTTGACCTTAAGTGACAATGCGTAAGAGCCTATCGCTCCCGCATTCACATGGAATGTTGGTTTGGCATAATTATGAAAATTTGTATTTTTTAATTCTCTGTCACATGCGGCCGAGTTTGTGAGACTCTACTAACATTAATAACTATATGAGAATTCAAAACAAAGGAACAGCCACTATTTAATACAACTATGCCATTTTTGTAACAGTATACAAAGCGAGTTGCAGAAGAATATAGCCTGCGAGGTTATGTGGTTTACACAAAGAACAACACTGTACGAGGCTATGTGGAGGGTCCTGACAATTACATTCCATACATGTAAGTTTTATCTTATTGTAATATAATCAATTTTCACTAATTTATATCTTATTAAATTAATGAGGACGCCTTTATCCGAAATGCGGCTATCAGAAATTCTAGGTATTAAGTACTTTATAAAAATTAATGATTGTTCGTAAACCAATTGTTAAATGTATACATCCATTTTGAAACAGAAAGTTAATTATCTAAAAGTTTGCTTGAATTGTTGCATACATTACTACAGTGTGAAAAGCGTTCTATTTGACTAACTGTTCCATTTCTTGTCCATAGTGGTTCCTTAGCTTTAACTTTATAACCAAGTAAGATAGTTTCATATTTTGTAAGGATTTCACTTCTGATTCTCATACAAAGTATATGTCTTTAAAGATGAACCCTTTCACAAACATGACTTGGATTTTAATCCTGATTAATAGTTTTAAGTCTTAATTTTTCATAGATGTACTTCTTTTAATAATTGTTAACTTGTTTTCTTAGCTTTAATATTTTAAAACAAGTTACATAATTTTTATACTCTATAAAGAATTCTTTCTGATTTGATTAACAGTTGTTAAAAACAACTTATTGAATGAAAAAAAAAAAAAATGTTTTGTTTAGGCCTAAATATATGAATTAAATATTTGTACATTCAAACAACTAATTTTGTATAATCTGTAACTTTCATATTTAATACAATAATTTTTTTTAAATAACAAAAATAATACGATTTACCTTAGTTATGTACAGTATGTTGTTTGCAGGCTTTGCTTTTGTAAGGAATTGATGTTAGTATTGGTCTATAAATAGAATACATTGACCTATTAGTGTGTGAAGGGGTGCTTGATGCCGATTATCCGTTTTTATGCCTCTAAACTAACAGGAAGCAAGATAAGTTTATAATTATTGTGGACACTATTATCTGAAAATTCAATCATCTGAAATAGGCTCGTACAATCAATCTTAGAACTTAGGCTTAAGTGGCTGGTGTCATAACTAGAATCTATATTTTCTGGTTTTTCCTACATATTCACTTAGTTGTTTTGATATAAACTTGGCTAAATTGTAAGTAGGTGGTCCTATGGAACTTACTATAGGTCTCATCGGTATATTTTCTTTGTGTATTTTGGGTAATCCATACAATAGTGGTGGCCTTGGGTCAGAATTTATTAAATATCCTTTTATCTTGTTGTCAAAATTAGGATTTGACTTGACCAATTTTGATACACTTAAAGCAATTCTTTTAGTCGGATTCCTTACTGACTTATATGGACTGTTATCAATCATATCTTTCATTTTATTTTTATAATCTTCGGTCTTCATGATAACTGTGGCGTTTCCTTTATCTGATGGTAAAACTATTCTTGAGGCATCTTCTTTCAAAGCTTTCAATGCAGCTTTTTCATCCATAGACAGATTAGATTTTGGTAGCTGGGCTTTCCTGAGCACCATTGAAACATCTTGTCTAATTTCTTTAGCTTTTTCAGATGGTAAATCCTTACTGCTTCTTCTACAGAATAAATAATTTCTTCAGCTGGAATTTTATTCAGTGTAACTGCATAGTTAAATCCTTTCATAAGTAAAGAAGTTGTGGTTTGATCTAAAGTATCACAGTTATTTAATAAATTCTGACCCAAGACCACCACTATTGTACGGATTACCCAAAATACACAAAGAAAATATACTAATGAGACCTATAGTAAGTTCCATAGCATCACCTACTTACAATTTAGCCAAGTTTATATATAAACAGCTAGGTGAATATGTAGGAAAAACTGGGTAATTTGTTAGAGATTCTCGACATTTTATCAGCCTTATCAGCCAAAAAAAAATTGCAAGATACTGACATACTTATAAGTTTTGATGTAGAATCACTGTTCACCAAGGTTCCAATACCCGAAACCATTGAAATAACTAAGGAAATTCTTAACAATAATTTAGTGGAGTTAGCTGAACTATGCCTCTCATCCACTTATTTCTTCATCGATGGGAAGTTCTACGAAAAAAATGAAGGGGCAGCTATGGGATCACCTCTATCACCAGTTGCAGCTAATCTCTATATGGAAATATTTGAAAAGAAGGCACTGGAAACGTCAGATTTAAAACCCAAGGCATGGTATCGATATGTAGATAATGTATGGGCTGTGTGGTCTCATGGTAGAGAGAGAGATTGGATGATTTTTTGCACTACATTTTGATAATAGGTTAATACTATTCACCCTAATATCAAGTTTACAATGGAAATTGAGAATAACGGAAGTCTGCTTTTCCTTGACGTTTTAATTGTGAGAAGAAGAGATGGACGAATAGGCCACTCGGTATATCGGAAACCTACACATACCAATAGATATTTAAATGCTGCTTCCCATCACCACCCAGCACAGAAGAATGCAGTTTTAAACACTTTGGTTAATCGAGCTATTCATATTTCGGATCCAAATAGTTGGAAGAAAGAAAGGCAAATATTACAGTCAACATTAAAATTATGGGTATTAAAACATTAAAAAGAATGGGTATTCAGGTAAAGAAATCAATAATACTATTGGAAAGCAGCTATAGAGGAAACAACGAGAAAATGGGATAAGTACAAGACAAGAAAAGGATACCTCAAAAAAGGCATATATACCTTACATAAAGGGAACAACAGAAAAGATTGGCAGAATATAAAATAAAGAAAATATCAAAACCATTTACAAGCCACCTAACAATTTGAAGAATTTTCTGAGACCATTAAAAGATAAAATTCCATTAGCTATGCCTGGAGTATATGAAATACCTTTTAGTTGCGGGTCGGTCTACATAGGAGAAACCAAGAGGTTAATTTCCACGAGGATTAAAGAACATGTAAGGCATTCTAAGAATGAAGATATGGAAAAGTCTGCAGTTGTGGAACATAGCGCAAGAACAAATCATGGAATTTTATTTGACCAAACTGAAGTCCTTGCCAACATCCCGCATTACTACCCGAGAATCGTAAGGGAAGCTATATAAATATACAAAAGAAGAAATAATTTCAATAAGGATAAAAGTATATGGCTTCTGAAGACATGGGAACCCATTTTAAGTAAATTATTATAAAATCGCAGTCAGCCACGTTGATTTTCCTCGGCCATGGCCGTAGGTCTTGTCTCCGCTCCCCTCTCCAGTGTACCTGCCAAACCAGTCCCCAGCCCACCACCTGTTATAAAAGCTGGAAGGTCATTCGCCGATTCAGCCTCAGAGATACCACTGAGGAGGCCACATCACAGTATGGGCGAAACGTCTGGTTACTTTGTAAATAATGTACATATTACCTTGACGAGGTTGTCACCGGAAAATATAGATTCTAGTGGTACAATAAACTTCAGATAATCTCGTACATAGTGTATATTTTTATTGCAATCACATAAGTGTCTACAATATCCTTCAGATATATTCAATTCAATAAATAATTATTTATACAATACACAGTACAGTACAATATATGGTGTCAAGGCATAATTGATGCAGTCTCATATAAATTAGTATACATTGAAAATAATTTAATCAACGTTTTAAAACATTTATATTCTAAAGTAACAAAACCGTGAGCCAAATTATTATTTCACAATTGATCAATCAATCTTTCACTATCCATGATTACTAAAAATCGTCAAATGCTATAAATTGATTACTAAAGCTAAAGGGCTAATTAAATATTCTTTAAACATTTTTAAAATTTTGAAGTGTCTTGGATACGTTTTATGTCCTATGGAATATGACCGAAAAACTTTGCACTCATGTAGGATATTTCATTTTTAAAATACTCAAGTCTGTGTGGTGACTCCATGATGGTTTGATTTCAATTGTTACAGTGGATTTCAGATTTATATGAAAAAAAAAAAAAAAAAACACACAGATTGTTGATTTCTGCTTCCCAGTTTGTTTAATGATATCTAGAAATTGTTTCATTTTTCATACTTCTTAAGATTTAAAATCTTATTAAACATTTACTTTAAAAATTTTATTATATCTATAAAACAAAGAAAGTATATTTTTTATGTACATGAACAATTTACATTTATATTTAATCATAAAAAACTAAAACTAAAATTAATTTTCATGTAGAAAAATTTTAATTTCTTATAATTAACGCTCAACAGGGTTTAGCTATAATGTAATTCAGTTTGAAAAGTCTTAATTTGAAACAAAAAATATATATAGCCAATAAAGAGTAATATGACATTGTTGTAAATAAATATTACAATTTTGGCCATGTTTTAATCAGCTCCTTGATCTAGAATCTAGATGACTGTCTTTCCCTAGATGATGATTTTATTTTTCATAATAAAAAAAAAAAAAAAAAAAATAAAAACTTTCTTCAAGTCTATTATCATGGTTTATGCTTTTAATTCAATGCATTTTCAGGAAAAAATGGTTGAAAGAAAGAGGTTCACCTCAAGCTGTTATTGAAAAAGTTGTTTTTTACAATGAAAGGTACATAAACGAATTCCGGTATAAAATCTTTCATTCATGTAAGTACACATCTATCACATAAATACCAAGTGTCACCTTATGTTACATTTATTTTAACCATTTAAAATCTATCAGTAAATGTGTATGTTTAAACATTAAAAACCTGCAATGGAAGTTCTAACCATTGTCAAAGAAATTAATGAAAAAATTTAACGTTTTATTTTACTCCCACAGAAATAAACAGCAGGCTAGACGGAGAATGGGGGGGGGGGGTGATAGAGTGAGAGAACAATCTAATAAAGATGATTCCGATTATTAACTATTTTATACTTGATAAAATCACTACTAAAATTTGTGTTGTTTCAAATTTTAAAACTAGTAAAAAAATAATCTGTTGAGTCTAGCCAAATATGTTTTAGAAACTTTATAAATACAAAAACATGTACGTTATGTTTTCCAGATATTATGCCACCAAATGCATTTGTAAAATACAAAAACAATAGAATATCTCCTTTATTGGTATACTCATCAAGAACAACAAACAATAGTGTCACAAAATGTTACAAAATGAAGTAAATTAAATATTTTGGTTAAGGAATACAATTGTATAAAAAGGTCATCTATCTCTAATTAATGAATCAGTATCTTATGTCCAGTCCCTGAGGACGTGCCTTGAACTCTTCCAGAGAATAAATAGAGTCAGCAAGTAGCAATTATTGTATCATTTTCTCAGTACCGTTGCATCTCCTAACTTAAGTTCGGACGGGAGAAGGTTAAACAGTTTGGCGCCGGCATATGTAGGCTTTTTTGCAAATAGTTCTGTCCTACGCACTGGCAGGGTGAAATCTATTCCATTTCTTGTATGGTAGCGGTGAAATTGGTTAGCTCTATTTAGATTTAGAGTTTACAGTAGATTACAGTTTTAAGGATGTGTACCGGGTCGTTTGACCGGTACGTTTCGTTACTTTCGTCGTGGTCTGCCGGGCTGCCTGAGACCGCTCATGCCCGGCGATTCGCTTACTTTGGTGGCCGTTGGCTCGGACTCGTTCGTTCCTTGTTCCAGCTCTGGTCTGTCAGGTTGGCCGTCATTTGACTTGTTCTCCGCCTCGAGTAAAAACATGTCTGGCTAGAGACTCCTTAAACTCCAGGGTCCTTGAGTGGGACGTTCTCCCTCAGCCTGCCGTCCGGGGATGGTCGACCATCTACACTGCCAGCCTGGCCTGAGGATCATGTATAGAGGCCATTTACGATCCTGCGGCCCCACCTACATCCTTGGGTAGGAGTCTTCTGTCCTCAGGTCAGTGCGTTCCATCTTGTTTTCCTGGCGGCTGAGCTGGGGGTTGATAATAAGGGAAATATAAAAAAAAAAAAAAAAGAAGAAAAAAAAATGTTTGTGGAACTCTTTAATGTGGCCTAGGCCTAAAACTTTACAGTGATTTATGCAACACAGCCATGGGGACTTATGTAAAAAAAAAAAAAAAAAAAAAAAAAAAAAAAAAAACTTTTAAAATACACAAAAAAATTTTGACGTTAATATTTATTGTTATTTAATTTAGTTAGTTTTATTTGTTGTTATATTTTTTAGAGTTTATATTTGTTAGGTCCCTATGGTTAAGTTATGTTATTTATTTATATGTTAGGCCTAGTGATTGTTATTTATATATTTTTGTTAATTGTATTCTGGATGTCTTGAAGTGACTTTTTACTAGAACAGTACCGGGTTATATATTTTTTTAAATTGTTTAATTTTTAAACTTTCACCAAAAGGGGATTATTGTTCTTTGACTTAACTTCCTATTCGGAGCTGCCCAGGGATTCCAGCTTACTCCCTGGCCTCGGTGGAATCATGGGATGTGGGCTAAATTGCTGGGTTTATTGGGTGTAGTCAAAATTTTTCTAAATTTTTCACTTAAGTTGTTAATAAATTTGTCTTACGTTTTGGGTGTCTCAGGTTTTGCTGCAGGTAGGCCATGTAGCTGTAATTGTTAATTTTGGTATTTGTAGCGTTCGTTGTTTTTGTAGCTTTTGTCTTTATCTTGTTAATTTTAGTGTTTATTGTTATTTATTATTCTTAATATTGTGGCCTTCTGCCTGCCAGTTTGGCATTTTTGACTTGGAAATAAATTAGTTTTGCTCAGCTGCCGAGTTTTAATTTGACCCTTCAACTGCCATCCGTGATCCCATCGCTTGACTTGTTTTGAGCCATCCCCCAGTTGGCACGCTTTCCAGTTTTGGTGGGGGGATGGGTCTCAATTGGTAGCAGAGCGTGGTTACGATCCACGGACCTCTGGGTTATGGGCCCAGCACGCTTCCAGTTTTGGTGGGGGGATGGGTCTCAATTGGTGGCAGAGCGTGGTTGCCTAAAAAAAAAAAAAAAATTTAATTCTCTCTTGGTTGTTGACGGTGGGTGTTTGCCAGTTAGTAGGTCATTTTTGGCCGTCCTACCGTCTGGTGGTCTTGGTAATACGTAAAGAAAAAAAAGAAACAAATAAATAATTATTTAAAAAACAAAAAACAATTAAAAAACCAAATAAATAATTTAAATTATACAAAAAAAAAAAAAAAAAAAAAAAACTAGGCAATCCGCTTGGTTACTGTTTTGGATGGGTTGATTGGGTGGATTGGAGTGGTCAGCGGTGGCTCGGTAGGCTGAGGGTTTTTGTTCGTCTTGAACCCTGGAGTTGTCATTTTTTGTGTGCTGTTGAGATTTGTTGCGTTCGAGATGGCCTATCTGCAGAATGTTGCCCTCCTAGTGAAGGAGGAATTGGTTTTTGAGTTGAGGGCGCGGGGTGTGACGCCGGAGGGTAATGTTTTGAATCTCCGGAGGTTGCTGCGGGAGCAGTTGTCCGCGGGTACGGCGGTGGAGTGGTCTGATCTACTGGAGGTTGGGGGTTTGCAAACGTAAGGTGGAAGATGTGGAAGGGGTTTTGGAAGATTTGCAGTTGGAACCTCCAGTGGGTCGTGACCGGGCCTGCCAGCTTGCACGTCTGGGGCACCTGCTTGCCCGCTTACGGATGGTCAACCGGGCAACGGGGTTGGAACCGTCGGATAGGGCGTGGATCTTGGAGAGTGTGTCTAGGCTTGAAGAGATTTTTCAGGCACTCTCCGGTTCCACGACTCCTACAGGTTTGGGTCAGCGGCCTAATTTCTCGCTGTCGCCTAACGTATCGAGGCCGCAGGCTTAGACAATTGCTCTCACTGTGCCTGAGGCTCCTTCTGAGCCTGCAGGCGTTTCTGTTGAGGTCGCTTGTGGTTCGGCTCCAGCTGCAGTTCCTTCTGCTTCGGCTCCTTTGAGTTCACCTTCGCTTCTGCAGCTGAGCTACCACAAGCTACCTAACCCTCTCACGCCCATGATTCAGAATCTCCCTGTGATTGATGGGATGGATCCTGAGGAACTTCTGAAGTTTCTAGTGGCCTTTCTCAGACTTAGTGAGATGCCCGGCATGCAGGCTGGGGACTTGCTTCGTCTGATTTTCCCTTATTGCAGAGGTCCTGTGGGGGAGTTGCTGAGTTCTGTCTTGGCCAGTGATGCCTCGGTGGACTCAGGGAGAGGCTGGTCATGGACAGATTTTATCGGTCGCAGGGTAGGGGCGAGTCTCTGGTAGCCTGTTTCGTCTATCAAGGAAGCTCGTCAAGCGTTGCGCCTCACACTTTCTGAAGCTGAAACCGTTCGCATCATCCTGGATGGCATTTCTCCTGAAGAACGGTGTAGGTTAGTTTTTGCTGGTGTGCCTTCGTCTTTTCGGGAGCTGCATCAGCTGTGCATTGTTTAGCGCAGCGTGCAGATCTCAGACCAGCAAGGGAGGGATTATGAGAGTCATCGTGCTCTCTCCACCCGTCGACCGGCTATGTCTTTGGGTGTGAGTCAGCCAGTGGAGGGTCCAACCTGGTCACATTCGTCGTGACTGCCCACGTGCTCGAGGTCGTGGGGCGGGAAACGCTCAGCGCGGGGGGTTGCCTCCACAGTAGCTCCCCGCGTTGTTGCGAGTGACCGTGGCCATTTGCCTCTGACACGTGCCCATAGCAGGAGTGTCGGGGATTTTTCGGGCCTTGCTGGCATGGCTTCCCTGGGACTTAGTGCGGTCACCTCGGTGTGTCCTGGCGTTTTTGTTTCTTTTGGTGGGACGGTGTGTCGAGCCCTTCTTGATTCTGGTTCGGCATGCAGTATCATCAGCCTTTCTCTTTTTGAGTCCCTTGACGCCTTAGGACTTGTCAGGCACACCGAGCCTTCTTCTATTACTTGCTGGACGGCATCCCAAACTCCTTTACCTATTCTTCTGAAGGCGTTATTACATTTCAAGATCGAAGGATTTTCCTGGAGGTGGGGTTTTCTTGTTGCCAAGGACCTGGCGGTTTCTTGTATCCTAGGGGCAGACTTTATTTCTAAAAGTGGTATGGTGCTTGACCTCCAGAAGCGCCAGATGTTTTTCAAGTTCAATCGGCGAGTTTTGGTGCCTCTAGTAGGTGATTCTGACTGCCCTCCTGCAGTCAGAGAGGTGGGTTGTGAGCCCGACAACCCAAGGTGGATCCAGTTGGTCATCTCCCCCTGAGCAGGCGGAGGCCATTAGGAGGCTGTGTTTGCGGTTTCCTGATGTGCTTACGGCTGAGCTTGGGGTCACTTCTCTTCTGGAGTATGAGATCCACCTCACTGATTCTCAGCCTGTTAGAAGTCATCCGTACAAACTTGCTCCCCCAAAGATGGAGGTTATGAGGGCTATGATTGAAGATCTTCTGAGCAAGGGTGTGATTGAACCGTCTCGTTCCGCTTATGCCAGTCCAGCTTTTCTTGTGCCCAAGCCTAATGGTAAATCTAGGCTTGTGATGGATTATCGGAGGCTCAACGCTAAGGTCGCTATTGACTCGGTACCTCTGCCTGATTTGCATTCTGCGTTTGATTGGTTCGGTAAGGCTAAGTTTTTCAGTGTTTTTGATTTGAACCAGGCCTACCATCAGATTCCATTGAAGAAGGAATCACGGCCTATGACTAGCTTCTGTGTTCCCTGGAATCTCTATCAGTTCACTAGGGTTCCTATGGGTCTTGCTGTGGGTGCCCAGACTCTCACTCGTCTGCTTGATTCCATCTTCCATGATGTGAAATTCAAGTTTGTCTTCAATTACCTGGACGACCTTCTTGTCTACAGTGAGACTTTCGGGGAACACATGCATCTGGAGGATGTTCTTAGTCGCCTTAAGTCAGCTGGCCTTGTCAATCCAGAGAAAGTCACTTTTGCTCGTCCTTAGATTTCTTTTCTGGGTCATCTCATATCTTCTCGAGGCGTCTGCATAGATCCTGCGAGGACCCAGGGCATTCGGGATTTCCTCCTCCCAGAGATGCCAAGGGGATTGCCCGTTTTGTGGGGATGGTGAATTTTTACCGTCGCTTCATCCATAACGTGGCCGAGCTTGCTGCCCCGTTGAATGAGTTGCGAAAGAAAGGTTTCCCTTTTGTGTGGGGCCAAGCTCAGCAGACTGCCTTTGATGTTCTCAAGGAGGCTATCATGCAACCTCCTGTCCTGCGTATGCCTGATTTTAGCAGAGAGTTCATTCTTCAGACTGATGCCTCCTCCTCCGCCATTGCTGCTGTTCTTTCTCAGGAGTTTGATGAGGTCAGGCAGCCTATCGCTTTTGCTTCGAGGACGTTGTCTCACCAGGAAAAGAAAGCTTCTTCCATCTATGAGTTAGAGTGTCTGGCTGTTGTCTTTGGTACGGACAAGTTTCGGCGTTTCTTGGAACACGCTGAGTTCTTTCTGGAGACTGACAATCAGGCACTATCTTGGCTTCTTGCCCATCCCAGACAGCTTGGGAAAATTGGTCGCTGGGTAGTCAAAATTTCTGCTTTTAAGTTCCGAGTCCAACATCTTAGGGGTACCCAGAATGTCATCGCGGATGCTCTTTCCCACATGTATCACGAACCCAGTGATCCACCTACTGAGGCTGTTGCTCAGTGTGGTGCTGTTCTTCTGGATTTTCCTCTGGCTTTTGACGACATACTCTCCCATCAGCAGAAAGATCCTGAGCTGTCAGTCATCTTAGGTGAGCTTCAAGAGGGAGGTGCCCACTCTCCCTATTTTCTGTCCAAAGGGGTACTCTGTTGCCGTCCTCGACAGAGGGGTGAACCCCGTGTAGTGCTGCCTAGTCATCTTGTACCGATGGTCTTTCAATATTATCATTCTTCTCTTGTGGGCAGTCATCTTGGCATTCATAAGACCATCGCTAGGATTCGTAAGTATTTCATCTGGAAGGGCATGGACCGGGATGTTGCTGGCAGAGTGCGGGCTTGTCACCTGTGCTCTCTCAGCAAGCCTAGTCAGAATGCAAAGTTAGGGTTATTATCTTCTGAGGTGGCCGAGCGTCCTTTTGAGAAGGTGTTCATCGACTACGTTGGTCCTTTTCCCCGTAGCAAGTCAGGTAGCTCCTACCTACTTGTTTGTGTGGATGCTTTCTCGAAGTTTGTTTGGCTTTTCCCACTTCGGAGTGCTACGGCTAAGCTCACCATCCGTGCTCTCCAGTCCCAACTCTTCCAGCACTTTGGTGTGCCTTCTACTCTTGTGTTCGACAACGGTAGCCAGTTTACCTCACACGAGTTTCGTAGGTTCTGTTTTGGCAATGGTATCAGGCATGTGACTACCTCTCCTTATTACCCACAGCCTTCTCATGCAGAGCGGTTCAACCGCAATCTTCGGTCTGCCCTTATTACTTTCCATGCTGAGAAGCAGAACACCTGGGATGAGAGTCTCTCTTGGCTCCAGCTTGCTTTCAATTCTTCCAAGCATGAGAGTGCCACTCCCTTCGAAATTCTACATGGCTACCCTCCTAACAACCTTTTGTCCAACTTGTGGAGGCTAGAGGATCTTCTACCTACGCCAGGTGCCACTGACGTAGTGTCCACGTGGCGGGCTGCTCGGCGCAACCTGCTACGTGCTAGAGAGAGAGTAAGGAGGAGGTATGATAAGGGTCGTACTGAGACCCATCCCCCCCACCAAAGCTGGGAAGCGTGCCAACTGGGGGATGGCTCAAAACGAGTAAAGCGATGGGATCACGGGTGGCAGTTGGAGGGTCAAAATAACACTCGGCAGCTGAGCAAAACCAATTTTTATTACCAAGTAAAACCAAAAAGATATTAATCCGACTTGGCAGAAGGCCACAATATAAATTCTCACTTAAATAAATAACATCAAACACTAAAATTAACAAGATAATTTTCAAAAGCTACAAGACAACTAACTCTACAAATACCAAAATTAACAATCAACAACTACATGGCCTATCTGCAGCCTAGCCAGATACACCCAAAACGTAAGAAAATTTATTAACAATTCAAAGGGAACAAACTTTAAGAAAATTTTGACTACACCCAAATAAACCCCGGCAATTCAGCCCACATCCCTTGATTCCACCGGGCCAGGGAGTAAGCCGGAATCCCTGGGCAGCTCCGAATTAGACGTTAAATCAAAGCACAATAATCCCCTTTTGGTGAAAGTTTAAAAATTAAATAATTTAACAGAAAATATAACAACAAATAAAACTTATTAATTAATAACAAGAAATATAAATATAAATAAATATTAACATCCCGAAAAGTTCTTCTGTGTATTCTAAAAGTTCTTCTTTCTTTTTTTTTTTTAATTAAAAACCCGTAAAAGGCCCCATGGCTGTTTCATAAACTTTTCAGTCTTTAGGCTTAGGCCTCAATGAATAGTTCGGCACCTTTTTTTCTTTTTCTTTATATTTCACTTTTTTCTCTTGTAAATATTAAACATCAAAACCCCCAGCTCAGCCGCCGGGAAAAACGACATAGAACGCACTGACCTGAGGACAGAAGACTTCTACCACCAAAGATGTAGGGCGGGTAGCGGGCAACTCCAGGCTCCAACATGGTCCTCAGGCCAGGCTAGCAGTGCAGATGGTAGACAATCCCCGGACGGCAGGCCGAGGGCTGAACGTCCCACTCAAGGACCCTGGAGTTTTAGGAGCCTTAGCCGAACATGTCTATTTCTGCAGGCAGCACAAGACAACTGAACAGACAGGCCAACCTGACCGAAGCTGCTGGAACACGGAACGAAACGGAACTGAGCCAACGGCCACCAAAGTACGCGAATCGCCGGGCAAAAGCGAATCTCAGGCAGCCCGGCAGACTACGACGGAAAAAACGAAATGTACCGGTCAAAAGACCCGGTACAGTACTCCTAACCCTTTCCAGGTTGGGGATCTGGTTCTTTGTCAGGCTCAACCGGTCAGTTCGGCCGCGGAACGAAGAGCTGCAAAGTTGTGCTATCAGTGGTCTGGTCCCCACCGCATCGACAGGTTTTTGTCACCAGTGACTGCTCTGCTGGTTGATCCCCAGTCAGGCAGGGTGTTCAGGAAAGCCCATGTGTCCCAGCTTAAGGCTTTCCGGGGAACGGTTGATCCAGGAGTTGGTGTTCCTGGGGGTTTCTTGGGGCAAAGAGATTGATCACCTCTGCGCCCTAGGTTGCTGTTCTGAGAGAGTCTCCTTCTCTCTTTTTTGGTCGGGCCCGACCGTCAGGGTAGTTCGCTCCCTGTTCGAGGGGTTTCCCCTCTTAGATTCTCTTTGGCGTCCTTGGAGCACCACTCTTTGGAGGCTTCTTCTTCTTCTTCTGTTTGGGTCCCTGAGGTACCGAGTTTTCTCTCCTGCCTGGGTGTGTTGAGGTTTTGCAGAGGGAGGTTGTACCGGGTCGTTTGACCGTTTGGTACTGACCCACCCGCCCACCCCTACACGTACAGTGTTATTGACCCACCCGCCCACCCCTACACGTACAGTGTTATTGACCCACCCACCCACCCCTACACGTACAGTGGTACTTACCCACCCCCCAATCATACACGTACAGTGTTATTGTCCCACCCGCCCACCCATACACGTACAGTGCTATTGTCTCACCCCTCTACCCATACACGTACATTGTTATTTTTTTGTGTTACCCACCCGCCCACCCATACACGTACGTTAGTACTGACCCACCTGCCTGCCCATACAAGTACGTTAGTACTGACCCACCCGCCCACCCGTACACGTACGTTAGTACTGACCCACACGCCCACCCATACACGTACGTTAGTACTGACCCACCCGCCCACCCATACACGTACGTTAGTACTGACCCACCCGCCCACCCATACACGTACGTTAGTACTGACCCACCCGCCAACCCATACACGTACGTTAGTACTGACCCACCCGCCCACCCATAAATGTACAGTGGTATGGACAAACCCACCCTCCCATACACGTACAGTGGTATGGACCCACCCACCCATACATGTACAGTGATATTAACCCACCCGCCCACCCATACATGTACAGTGATATTAACCCACCCGCCCACCCATATATGTACAGTGATATTCTCTTCCCTAGATTCGCTCCCCCCCCACAATTCAGTTCTCTTCCCTAGATAATATATGAACCTTGACTACCATGCAAAATGGATACCCCAGACTTATCTAGAAGTCATGGCAACCATTGAGCCGTGTATTACGGTATAAGACCCTCACGAGTCATGTGTAACTTGACCGGACCTTAAAGAGCTGTCTCCTTCAAAATGTCTACCCCCGAGCCATGAGGTGTATGTATCCACCCGCCCACCCATACACGTACTGACCTAACCGCCCACCCATACACGTACAGTACAACACAACTGTACGTGTATGGGTGGGCGGGTGGGCCAATACTATTGTACGTGTATGGGTGGGTGGGTGGGTCATTACCACTGTACGTGTATGGGTGAGCGGGTGGGCCAATACCATTGTACGTGTACATTACCCATACAAGTACGTTAGTACTGACCCACCCGCCCACCCATACACGTACGTTAGTACTGACCCACCCGCCCACCCATACACGTACAATGGTATTGACCCACCCGCCCACCCATACACGTACAATGGTATTGACCCACCCGCCCACCCATACAAGTACGTGTCCATGTATACGTACGTAATACAACCGTACGTGTATGGGTGGGTGGGTGGGTCAATACCACCGTACGTGTATGGGTGGGTGGATGGGTCAATACCACCACTGTAAGTGTTTGGGTGGGCGGGTGGGTCAGTACCACTGTACGTGTATGGTTGGGCGGGTGGGTCAGTGCTTCCCCATGTATGGGCTCGGTCAAAAAAGTTACTAGTACTTATTATTTTACTAGTAACTGTTTCATTCATTATGTTTTATATTGAATTGCATTATGATTGTAAGTAATTTTTGTTGTTGTTATTTTGTTGGTATTGGTCGTTTATACATTATTACATTTGGATTTGTCTTGTTTTTATATAATGGCGTCTATTTCAAAACATATTAGGCCGGTTTGGGGACAGGACCTAGAAGTAGTACACAAAGTTGCACCTCATTTGCAGGAGCAGAAGAGACTCAACAATTAAAAGTACAATCTTACACAGAGTACCAGAGAAGTACAATGTTGCACAGAGTACCAGAGAGGCGACAGAGTTCTCTATATCTTTGGTTCATAAAATATTAACAGAGAAAAAACAGGCCATGGCTAGAGGTCACTTATAATTTTTAACACTAAGCGGCACAAAAAATTAACCATAAGAACAAATTTGTAGTTGATGATTTTACTAAATGTATAATTAGGAAAAAAATACACAAATTTTATATTGACAAAAACATTTTGCCAACATTGAAAAAGACAAAGTTGTTAATGGGGTTTGAATGGAAAAAATGCAGTCAGCTAGAAAGGTTCTAATAAAAAACCAGCGTCCTCAGTTTGGAGAGGATAATAAATAATGGAAATCAAGAACTTTCACATAAAAAAAGGAATATTATGTATATTGACAACATATCTGCATGCATCACATTTTTCACCATCTTTTTGGCAATCAGATAATGTTGACAATTCTGTAGTAATAAATACATGAATTTTACAGTAAAAGACCGTAAATCTAATCGGAAATAGGCTGATCCAAAGTTGCAACTCATTGCAGGAGTAGAAGATAGTCTATAATTTACAGTACAACGTTGCCAAGAGTACTAGTGACATAACAGGAGTTTCTGTTTCCTTAGGTAATAAAATATTTGCAGAAGGAAATAGGCAGTGGCTAGTAGACAGCTCACCTGCCCTCTCATACACGTGTAGTGGTATTGATCCACCCGCTCTCCCATACACTTACAGTGGTATTGACCCACCCACCCTCCCATGTACATTCAGTGATATTGACCCACCCGCTCTCCCATACACTTACAGTGGTATTGATCCACCCGCTCTCCTATACACATGCAGTGGTATTGACCCACCCGACCTCTCATACACGTGGGCAGTGGTATTAACCCACCCACCCTCCTATATACATTCAGTGATATTGACCCACCCGCCCTGCCATATATATTCAGTGGTATTGACCCACCCACCCTTCCATATACATTCAGTGATATTGATCCACCAGACCTCTCAGACACGTGCAGTGTAATTGACCAACCCGCCGTCCCACGCACATGCAGTGGTATTGAGAGGGCTAGGTTGATTATTGCTTATGCTGAGGAGGTCAAAAAAGAACTGGTGATTACCACGATGAAATGAACAAAAACAATATTTCTACATGCGTTTGAAACCGATTTGTCACCAAACTCTATGGTAGTGTTAGATAACACTAGGTGTCACAATGTACAAGATGTCAAGGAACCATCATCAAGTACACTAAAACAAAACATAATAAATTGGCTACTAAAAATAATACATTTTCAGCAAAGGTGATCTTTTACAACTTGTTAAAAAGCAGACGTTTAGCCCACTCATAGAATGGACTAAATTATAAGGGATATCGGTCATGAAATTCTTCAACTAACTCCTTATCACTCCATCTATTCATAAAAAAAACCTTCTATCTATTCATACTTATAAACAAAATATAGTTGTTTGAATAATTGAAATATAACAAACTGAAATAACATTTCACGTAAGTTATAATGGTAACCATTCTTAAACCAACCGTTTTAAAGATTATTTGATATTTACTGCTAATTTGTATGATATGCTTTGTTTTCCAGTGAACTTAGATTTTCGAGATTTTGAGACACATCAGGAACCATATATTTAAAACTGCACAAGATTTGTTAAGAAGGCAGCCAAGACATTCATTATAAATTTTCAACAAAACACCACCACCAAGAAGATTACAATACTTGAATAAGCATTGTAAAGTAAAAACAAGACTAAAGTAGTTGGTTTTAATTAATACCCAACTTCTTATTAATAAAAGGGATATCATACATATTTTACGACAAATAGAGGTTCATTGATTGAATATTTTGATAATACAGAATAATCTTCATTTGCACAAAGTATGCTTAAGAAAAATACATTCATCTCTTAACAGCAGATTGTTTTAAACAAATTTTAAGATTCTAAATAATTTAATTGTTTTAATAAAGTAGTAACAATTCAAATAACAAGAATATAATTTTATAAACTATTTATGGAGCAACTTCATAAAAAAATTAGACGTAACTATGCAAAAGGAAGCAATACAAATTTTATTTAAATGTAAAATGGAGAATCATTCAAATGGCAACCAAACAAATCTATAGATTATACCAATCTGTGATGAACTATAAATTATTATAATCTCTAGATTACCTGTTGTAGTATAGGTACTTAAAATATAATAATATTATTATCATAATATGAGGTGTGTATCATAATATGAGGTGTGGCTAGAAATAAAATGGACTAGTGTTGCAGTAGCCACAGAACAAATGCAATAAGGCTGAATATCGTATGGCTGGTTACATGACTCTCACACCACACACTGCTTGAGTTTCCTCTCTCTCCCACACTCATTCCACCTGTAGCGTCATTTATAAGCACATAATATTTTGTCTCTGTGTCATAAAAATGTTGAGTGTCCAGATAGAACAGTGTGTAAACATTAAATTTCTGTACAAACTTGGAAAATCAGCACTGAAACATTTTTAAAGTTACAAGAAGTGTATGGTTGTGTGTTTATCACGAACACAAGTGTTTGAGTGGTTCAAACGATTTAAAGATAACCGTGAAGACACAAGTGATGACGCACACACTGGCAGGCCATCGTCATAAAAAATGATGCTAACATTGAACAAATCGGTAACCTTATTCGACAAAATCGCTGTTTAGCTATCAAAACAATGTCTGAGTTAACTGGAATTGACAAGGAAAGTGTTAGGTAGATTTTTCATTAAAGTTTTAACAAGAGCAAAGAGTGTTCGAAAATGGTTCTAAAGTGTCTCACTCCTGAACAGAAGGAATGTGAAGAATGATTTGTTCTGACATCTTAGAAAACATCTAAAGTGATCCCACCTTCTTAGATCCCAAAACAAAAAGACAATCAGTGAATTGCACAAACCCCTTCTTCTCCACGAATGACAAAATCAAAATTCAAGGCTCTGATGATTGGGTTTTTTATATCAAAGGCATTGCGCACATTGATTGTAAGAGGGGCAAACAGTCAATCAAAATTACTACATTAGCATATTGACTATCCTACATGAGCGATTACAGAGAAAGCAGAATAATTTGTAGAAAAACAAGTCATGGATCAATGCTCACAACGTTTTGTCAGTTAAGACGTTTTTGGCAAACCACAACATTCCCGTTTTAGACAATCCATCATACTCACTTGAATTGGCCTCCTATTACTTTTTTTGTTTCCTAAAGTCAAGTCAGTATTGAAATTTGAGATTATTGAAGCAGTAAAAGATAAAGCAATGGAAGTCATGAACAAACTTATAGAAAATGATGTCCAGCAGTGCTACACCCAGTGGAAAACTCATATGAAGGCGTGTGAAGAACGAGGAGGGGAGTACATTGAAGGAGATTGGAGATACAGTAGAACCCCGCAAATCCGAACTAATTGGGGGGACAGCTTGTTCGGATTCCGAAAAGTTCGGATTATCCGAAAAATAGCGTATAGAGTTACTGTACTAACATTAGCACAGTTGTTCAACGTTAACTGACAGTTTAAGATGCCGTCTATGCATGTGTGGCGCTGAGGGCGTGGCGACAGGGCATTGACCTACTCCCCCTCTACCTGGCAACGCTGGCGTACAGTTCCCTACAGTTGTAGCTCAGTAGCCGTCTTGTGTAGTCAGTGCCGTTGTCGTATATACTCCGCCGTTAGTCTCGTTAATTCATTGAAGTTTGTTTAGTTTGTATATAATATAACAATATATTTTACTACTGTACTAATACTGTAGTGAATATTATTCACTACTGTACTGTATTAGTACAGTATAGTAGGTAGTAAAATATATTGTTTACATTTCGATAGGCCTACAAAAGTGGGAATCAATTTCTTTGTGGTGAATTGTTATGTGAGTGTTTGTGTCAAGTGTTTAAAGTGAGAAAACAATTTTACTGTAGGCCTACAGGATCTGGTGTTCGGATCTACAGCATAGCCTACATTAAAGTTACCATTTTTTCCATACAGTATTATGATCTACGTAAAATTGTTTTCTCACAGTTTCTATTTTTAGTTCACTGCAACAAAAGACAATACAGTGCCCTCAACTGAAAAGTGTTTAACTGATTATATAAGCTTTACAATGGCCACTAAACGAAAACACAGCTCATGTACAATTAAAGAAAAATTTGACGTTTTAAAACGATTAGACAAAGGAGAAAGTGCGTCTAAGATAGCTTTGGAATTGGGAGTAGGTAAGGCCACTATAAGTGACTGGAAAAAAAATAGGGCAAAAATTGAAGTTTTCAGGCAATACAAGTGAAGAAGCATTGCAAAAGCGACACAATTCTTCTGTATCGGCTCATGATCGTCTTGATGAAGCGATATTCCTATGGTTTAGCCAGGAGAAGCAAAAGGGAGTACCTATAAGTGGACCTTTGATTCAAGAAAAGGCCTTGCAACTTAACGAACGTATGAATGGCAGTCCGTCATTTGTTGCAAGCAATGGTTGGCTAAACCGCTGGAAAAATATACATGGTGTTCGTCAGCTCGCAATTACAGGCAAAAAGTTGTCATCACACGTTACCGCTGCAGAAGCATTTGCACTAGAGTTCAAAGATACAATCACAGACAATTATTCACTTCAACAGATATATAATGCAGACGAAAGTGGATTAAATTTTAAGTCACTGCCTAATAAAAGTCTAGCATCGAACGAAGAAGCGTGTGCGCCTGGCTTTAAAATGAACAAGCAACATTTAACTGTAATGGCTTGTTGTAATGTGGTGGCAACCAACAAATTGCCGTTGATGGTTATTGGCAATACAAAGAAGCCACGCGCTTTGAAAGATGTTAATATGGATGCTCTGCCTGTGTATTATAGAAATCAGAAGAAAGCCTGGATGAATAGTGCTCTGTTTAAGGAGTGGTTTGAAAAACAATTTGTTCCTTCGGTGACTAAATTCAATGAAGAAGTGGGGCTACCCAACAGGGCACTACTTTTTCTTGACAATGCTTCATCACACCCTTCATGAAAAGAACTGACATGTGATGAAATTAGGACTGTTTTCTTACCACCAAATGTCACTCCATTATTGCAGCCAATGGACCAGGGTGTCCTGCAGTTTATAAAACTTTATAGAAAACATTTGGTACGGACACTTCTATCAGATGAAGAAAGTTCCATCACTAACATCCTGAAAAGAATCACGATAAAAGATGTAATTTATTGGGTGGCTGAAGCCTGGGACAACTGTCCTGAAACTTTGATTAAAAAGTCGTGGAAGAAGCTGTGGCCAGATTTACAATTTGAAGAAACACAGCATTTTCAAGCTCCACTACAAAATGACCTCCTAGATGTCGTTCAAAAACTTCCAGGATGTGAAGAAGCTGGAGAAAATGATGTCATAGAATGGATTGGTGTTGACGATAATGGCCACCAAGAATACAATGATAAGGAAATCGTAAATTTGGTTCAACCTCAAAGCCCTAATGAAGACGAAGAAAGCAAGGAAGAAATTTCCCAACCAGATCGAGTGTCACACGCAGATGCCACTAAAGCCCTGGATGTGGCTCTACGATATGTGAAGCAGAGCCCTGCTGCGTTACCAGCTGACGTAATGTTTATGCGTAGATGGCTTAACATTGCCGCTTCTAGTCGCTACACATCTATGCGTCAGAAGAAAGATACAGAGTTCTTTAAGAACACACCTTAATCTTTTATATTTTTATTCTGTATTTTATCTAACGTTGTATTCATGTATTTATTCTGTACTATACTGTACTTCACTGTATTTCAAGTTCAATTATAAACCATGTTAACGATGTTGAAGGTGTTTTTGTAAATTAAAATTATGTTTTTACGTTTTTGTCTGTTATTTCATTCCCGTTTTTGCGACTCCAAATTTACTGAATACAGTATTTTAACTTGTTAAAAAAAAAGTTTCCGATTCCCGTCAGTTTGGATTTGCCGAAAATTCGGATTTGTGGGGTTCGGATTTGCGGGGTTCTACTGTAACATCAAATTGTAAAAATTTGTAAGTAAATTTTATTTTCAGCCTCAGTCCGGTTTTTTTCTAGCCACACCTCATATATCTTTATATTTTATGAAGTTTAAATATATCATGTGTAGAATAAAACATAGAAACAATTTTACTAATAAGAGATTAAAAATCATAATCATTATTAATCCTAGATCCGGATCTATGGAAACTCGCCAACCAGTTGGGCCATTTTGGAGCACGCTGTAAGCTTTTTTTGTAAAATTGAAAAAAAAGTAAATAAGGCCATACATTATAATATTGCATACTGTTTTTCTTCTCATCAATCATACTTTTACATAAAATAACAATAGTCGTTGTAATGACATTGGAAAAAATTGAAAACGTGAGTAGAATGAAGAATTGAAATTGAAGCGCATAGTGTTATCGTAACTTGCAACCCTTATAAATGGTATACAACATTTTTAGGAAAACTTCCAAGATAGCAAAAAGACCTATTTAGTTGCCAAATAGTATCCAGTAATAAAATTTCAATAAAAAATAAATAAAAAGTTTGTTAGTATTTTTGTGAAAAAAATAAAGTTGAAAATGTTCTACTACTAAAGCATTAGGTATGTTATTGATACAAGTAAAAGCAATAAAATTATTTAAAAAATGCATTTTGTAGAAATTCAAATTTGGTATAGAATACATAAGTATTTAACTTTGAAATAAGTGAAAATATTTTTTTACATGCGAGGAAAACAAAATATTTTTTCATCGCATGAAGATATTGTAAAATTCTTTAAATTATATACAATTCATAACTAAATATTGTTATTTAATGACTTTGAACTGTATAAATCCAGCTAGAAAATGTTATTTTGAACACAAAACATGTTTCAAATCATAAAAACAACAAAAATTATATTTTTTATAAAGTTATAAGCGGAATATGTATTTTGAAGAAATTAAAAAAAATTCTAAGTTGAAACGCATATATAAAATAAAAAAATTTTTCAATGTTTTCTCTACATACATTATTATAGTATATCTTCTTCTGAATATGTAGATATATAATTTGTTTGTGTTTATTTGTAATTAAATTTATTAAGCCTAATTGTAAACATATAAGCAAGCAAAAATTTGTATACACAAATTTTCTTCATTACTCCTTAGTTTATAAATGACCAATGACACTAATGTTTACCACAATAATAGAGGATGAACCACTGGTCCTTTGCCTTTACGAGGATGCATTCCTTTGTTTAGATAAGTTGATAAAGATGGGACACCTGACGCAAGGAGGAAGAGGTTACCGGCCACTCTGTTGGAACGAGGTGATGCCCTGGACCTATTTTGCCATTTTCGCATGGCCACCACTACTAACCTAAGGCACGAAACACCACTAAACTTATAACATCGGATTTGTAAATTTTTCTTCTTGCAAGGGTATTTTTTTCATTCAAAATGTATCAACAAATAAGCACTACAGATTAAATTGTTAATAAACACATTTTGTGTCGATTGCCCAATTAGAAAAATACATTTGTAAAAGGTACGAGGGAATTTTTAAAAAAATATTTCTATTTGGCAAACAAAGCTGCCATTGTGACGGATGGAAAGAGAAGAAGATACCCTATAGATCAGTTTTTGAACGGCCCGTTTCTGTCAAGATAGCTAGCATCTAGTATTTGTCAAAGAAGAACAATTTTAGCGCGCGAAACTGCCTGTGGTGGGGCAATTCAACTGCGAACTTGTGTTCTGTGTTTGTTTTTTTGCTTGGCATTTGTTTATTATTGCAGATACCGACAAAAACCTTTATGATACGTAAAGATTATTAAATTCTGCATCGAATAGTACTAATTTCATTACGCTAAGTTGATAAACAAAAATGTAGCAATACTTTTGATCAATCGACATGTGGCACGTCGATTGCCCGGATTAAAGAAACATTTTATCGACGTGTAGCAATGGGTTTGTATTGCTTTCTTTTAGTTCTGATTGCTGAGGACAATCTGCCCACGGATAACTGAAAGGTTACAGTAAATTATTAAATGAAGTTTTATATATCTGCCATTGTACTATATTGATGAATATTAATAATATATAGACAATTGTTTTTAAAATTTAGTTCTATTAAGCTGCTAAAATGTTCATATAATTGGGCCAGGTTGAAAGTGACATGCGTGGTGTTTTTAGCGCATGTAGTGGTTCAAGCAGTACAGGGGAAGTGTTCCACCACTGCGTCTCTAGTTGGTGTGAGGATAAGTGTTGGGAGTGGGGATAACAGACAGAATCAGCTTGTGAAGTTGTGGTGGGTTATGATGTGTGTGTCACTTCATCTACTTCGCTTCCTTTAATTTGTACGTTATGGTAAAGGTAATAGAGAAAACTGCTTGAATTATAAAAGTCGATATAATATAGTCATAATCTTGTATATAGTCATAATCTTGTATATTGTCATTTTTATTTACTGTTTTTCTATCTTAAACAAAATCTGAATATATTCATATTGAAACAGTTTTCAAAAATAAAATACTACAATTTTTATTTAATAGGTTATGTTCTACAGTTATAGGCTAGGACTTAATGTAATAGGAGAGATAAAACATCAGTAAACATATCTGATAATACAAGTCCACTAACGCAGTACAAAGGAGAATATATAAATACACAACACTTGGTATAAACTTTCAGTACCATTAGCCCTTTCTTCAGGTGAGTAAAGACTATGAGTAGAGCTCATAATTTGCAATCTCTTATCACAAGCGTCATAAAAATTAACCCACTTCAGAATAATAATTAGAGGTAGCAATAAAACCCAACATACCATTATAATGCCACCAAGAATGTTAGCAATGCTGGTAGGCATGGTTGCACTAGCCATTGTCAGCTGGCAGTGGTCGGGAAACGAGTCAATACTGTCCGTCTTCTTGGCAAAGCCCAACTAGACAAAACAATGTTGAGATTAGCTCGCAGATATCAATAATACTACACTTAATAATCACTGCAATGTCCTCATATCTGACCACCACATAAGCGTTAAATGGTTCACAAAAATATCAAGACGAGCTGTTCTGATCATTGATAGTAATTTTATTAGTTATGAACACTGTTTATAAGGACAAAGACTATCTTAATTTTATAAGTTTATTTGTAATTATATTTTTGACACCTCAACTTAAAATTTATAGATAACACTTTTACCATACAAAAATATGCATCTTCATTAACAATAACAATCAATTGATTATACACTTTAAAAACAATATATTTTTATGATAATAACAATTAGAAAACAAGCAGTGTATAAAAGGAAAAAGATAAGGTCTCTTAATTTTTTTAATCTTTAAAGTGCACTGTTAACAATTAAAAAAAAATATATGATGATAATAGTATTGGATAAATATTTACTGTTGTTATTTGCTGCTTAAACTAAATAAATAAATGAAAAACACACACACAGGGTACAACAAGGAATAATGAAGTGTATTGATACAATAAGATAACCAGTTGTACAGTGAAATACTATATTAATAAAATGTCTTTATTTAATTTGCTTTTATCTTCTTTCTTGCTTTACAACTTGGTTTCTTCTGGTTTATGCTCCGGCTAAAAACATACTCGGTAGTACAACATAGAGATACCTCAGGGAAGGGGTGTCGAGCTGGCCATCAATGTTCTTATGAGATTTAATATTAATCATGTTTTATTGTCCAATTAAAAATTTTAAAAAAGAGAATAATTTAAAACAGTATCAGAAAAAAAAATTATCAAATAAGGGAAAAGATAGGGAGAAAGTTCAAATTTAAAGTTCAATTTTCAATGGAAAATATCTTCACAGCAATTAGTCTATGGTCTGGTCTCACCAAATTTAAGTTTAAAGTTGTCTTCACCACAAACTTAGAATTCTTGATGTTTTGGGAAATTTAAATATGTTTGTGGCCAAATTTAATAAATAAAAGTTTTGTAATGATTTACAAAAACACTTTTATTGGGAATGTCACTAAATAAAGTCACTGTATTCTGGCTGCATCTTCTCTCCTTCAAGGCTAATAATGGACTCTCACTGCTACTAGTTCCTTTCTCAATCCCACAATTATAACAATGTGTCACTGGTTGCTTGATGATCACTTCACTTCACCAGGTGATGTGGGGGTTGGTATTATAATAAATCAAATATTAAAATCATGAGAAAATTAAATTAATGTTGAAATATTTTAGAAAAATGGAATAGGTTAAAAAAAATAAAACAACTTCCAATTCTTAAATTAAATTATGCCAAATCTAAGAAAGGAAAATATTTATTAATAAAATGATT
The DNA here is from genome assembly GCA_035578905.1 of Stictocephala bisonia. Classification (NCBI taxonomy): domain Eukaryota; kingdom Metazoa; phylum Arthropoda; class Insecta; order Hemiptera; family Membracidae; genus Stictocephala; species Stictocephala bisonia. Next base: position 266,557 of record JAQJVL010000027.1, on the reverse strand, counting down.
AAACATAGAGTATGCAAATTATTGGGAACTGAATTAAATAAAAATTAATGTGATAAAACATATGATCAATGAGTGTGATGAGATTATTAGTGATGGGTAGCAGCTGGTTTAAATGGAAAGAAACAAGGTAAGTGGCAGATGTTCTTACATATGATAAAAAAATAAATAAACAAACATAATTTGAAACATCTCAAATATCCCCTCAGAAATTGCAGGGATTACTGAAAGTCATCACAAGATTTCGAACATGATGTGAAAATTATGTTGACATAATAAACAAACAGATACAAACATACATAGACAAAATTTTTTAAAACTAACAATACAAAATGATGAAGGTTACATACATGACACAGACGGTTACATAATACAATACAATACAATTGACAATATTACAAATTATATACAAGAAGGGTTATACAGTTTATAAAGGGAATTGTGGAAGTTATTGGGACATAGCACTGGGGAATGAGTGACTTGAGTTTTTTTTTACAAGGGGAAAAGTCACCAGGGAAAGGGGAAGTAAGGGAAACTGGGGAAAGGTGGTTTCACTGGCACAGTTTATTGCACAGGACTCACAGTCTATTAGGGGGGAATCTTCTCGCACTAGGGATTTAGCGGAGCAATCATAGGGGAAAATCATGGGTTATTAGTTTACTTGGGTGATTAAGGAAATTATCCCCTCTCAACAAGACATGGGCTTTGTCGTAGTACACAGTTTTTATTACACATACACAGTTGTTAGACAAGGGGTACATATCACAAATTCATTACAAAATACATATTGATGAGTAGGTTGATGGGATGAACACAAAATATGAAAATACGAAGTTACAAAGAAAATTAAATTACTATACAATATTTACAATACAGGTCTATAGGTAAACTACACTTGTTTCTTGTTCTTAATTTGAATCATATATCCTCTTGAGTTGGGGACAGGTAACGTTTGATGGCAGACACGTGATATGGTCCAAACTTCCGTCTTCCATCAAGGCTTCTAACTCCGTAGGTTGATGTTCCATACGTTGTAGTTCCTGTAGTACAGCATTCTGATGGGCTAAAGGTACGGGGTAGGATTGACATTTGAAGGTTTCAGGTTCTTTAACTTCTAGATTGTGTTGGTACTTGTTGCAGAGTCCAGGAGCATCAGAGAATGTATTTTGATACTTCAAAAGTAGATCGGTGAGTTGAGTCCTTTGTTCGTTGTTGAGCAGTTCGTTCTGGTTCAGAGTTTCTTCTATTATCTCAGCATTTATCCTGTCTTGTAGGTTCGTTGTGGAGGAAGGGGTGGTATCGTTATAAGTTTCAAAATTATCATAAATATAGGTTCTTTCTAAGTTTTGGTCGTATGCCGACATTTCATTGTATTCAACATCATTGTCGTTCATTAAGTAACATAAGATTCCATCGTGGTTGCACCCGTCAAACTCCAATAGTAATTCAGTATTATTTATGTTTATATTCAATGTTTTTCTATCAAAGTTTATTTCCATCTTCCACAGTCTTATCGTATCTATTCCAATAATTACATTATGAACGAGGTTTGGTACCATGATTAGTTGCAAATTAGTTTCCACACCGTTGACATTAACTGTAAGCATTAATATCTTAGAAACTCTTTTTGATTTAACACCGACGGCAGTTTTGATGTGTATGCCAGTTAAAGGTAATTCTTCATATCGTCCTAATCTACTCCTATTCTCTATTATCCATTGCTCTGAGACACATGAGATGTTGGCACCCGTGTCTATGAGTGCGGAAGTAGGCACATTGTTTATTAAAATATTAATCTCTGGACATTTTATGTTGTTTGCTGTTTCTACAGTTTTATTAGTTTCAGGATCTTCATTTAGTAAAAAGTCACAGTCACAAAATATATTACTAAGGGTTAATATTGGATTTGAATTATTTACATTATTATCTAAATTAGAAGGCCTTTGTAATCTGAGGTTTGTGTTTTGCACTGAGGAATCTGAGGATAGAAATCCATGATTATAAAACAAGGGAAGTTTACCTAGGCCTTGGGACTCGTCAGTGCTTAGGCGTTTAAAAGCGCAGTACTTGTTGTAGTACTGGGAGGTGAACTAGTCGTTGGGTTTCTCCTTTCTATTATGGCAGAGCATATTTGTGCTTGTTCTCGGCTGGGATATTGCTGGTTGTCTCGATTTGATGAATTGTTGCCCCGGTTGTAATGTTGGTTGAAGTTTCCTCTGTAGCTGGGTCTTCTATCGTATTCTCTCCGGTATCCAGGTGAAGAGTTGTTGAAGTGCCCGTTGTTGTAGGTTGGTCGTCTTTGTTGCTGTTGTCCATCGCTGCGGTAATACTGGTTTCTAGGAGGGCTGTTTGGAGGTCTGCTTCCTGGCTGGTGCTGAAACTGTCGCTGTGGTGGTGGTTCGTTTCTCGGTTGACTGGTAGTTTTCGATCGCTGGTGTGCGTCCTTAATATCTTCTCTTTGGAGTAACAATTCGAACTCGGCGACGGTGTTCACATTCTGGACTCTTCGGGCGTCTTGGATCAACTCGGAAAAGTGTTCCGAAAGAATATTTATGATTTCATCCTCGCTGATTGGTGGAGTGATGGATCGTAATGTCAATACTCGTTCAATGAAGTATTCTGCTCGTGGCAGCTTTCCTCCGGGCCGGTATCTTTCGACCTCTATACGCTGCTTTACTCCTCGTTGGATCTCGCGGCTCCAGTATTTGTTTGTAAAGTTATGTTCAAAATCTGACCAGTTGTGGATTTCCTCCTTAATCAGGTCGAACCATTTTGCAGCATGTTGCTCTAAACATTGTTCAATAATGTCCCGCAAGTGTTCCGAGTCGTTGTTTGGTTTGTTGTGTGTTATGTTTCGTTCATAGAAGCGTTTTAGTTTATGTAAAAATTCCTTAGGGTTTTGGGCTCTCCCGTAAAATTTAGGTGGACTATTGTCGGTTGCATGGGTGCCGTTGCCGGTACATGTGACATAAATATTCGGTGTGCCTGATATAACTCCATTACTAACTTGACCTTCAACGTTGGTGATTCTATTACCAAAGGTGTATACAAGTTTGTTTAATGTATCAATATCTTCTCCTTGTTTTTGTGTAATTGGTAATATTTGTGTTAATACTTGTTTCGTACTGTCCTGAATTTGGTGAGTCAATTCTTCCTTTTGTTGGATAATGTTTGTCTGGCAAGCAGTGACGTGATTAAGTAATTTAATGTCAACTGTATTTATAACGTAAGTAGTGTTGTTAGCAAGGGCTTTCTTGATGTTATCATTCTGGATTGCAATATTTTTGTTTAAGTCGTCACGGACCTGCTGGTTTTGTTTTTGGATTTCGTTGCCGAAATTTGTTTCCAAGTGATTCATTCTATTATTTTGTTCGGCTCGTGTAAGTTTAATTATGTCAAGGTCAGATTTGACTTCGTCATATTTATGGCTTAAGTGATCGATTTTACTTTCAATATATTCAGAAAATATTTTAAGGTTCTGATTTAAATTTTGTTTTAGTTCTAAGTTGTCTTGTTTTAATTCATTTATACTTTGTTCTAATCGGTATTCAAGTTTTAAAGAACTGTCTTTTATAAGTGCTGCAATTTGTGAAAGCAAATCGGTATTCGCATCTGCGCTAGCCGGTTGTTTGTCCGTCGCGGTAGAAAGAATGGCAATGGAATGTGCGGGTGACGTCATCGTTTCTTTCATCCTCATCGCTTCCGTCGTCGTTAACTCAACAGTTGTTATGTTGACTGTAGTTACTGGATTGGTGCTGGTGGTCGTTGTCATGGTAACGCCGTCCCATGATGCCGTGCTGTGTTCCCATTGGCTGGTTGGTTGAGGTGGTTGGAGCCGTTTGTTTACATTGTCCGCCGCCACTGTCATGGCGTCTGTCATCTCCGCTTCAGGAATGTCAAATCCTAAAAATACTTCTCCTGCCGGAATTTCGTTGAATAAAATGTCTATGTCACTATTTGTGTTCATGTTATTTGTGTTCGTAGCTATATCTGTATTGTTTGCATTAGATGTTGATGTGTTATAATTGTCAGATGTAGCTGTTAGTGTTTGGCTTGTTTGACTAGCTTCTTCAATGGCGTCCTCCATGGTCTCATCTGTTGTATTGGGCCTATTTCTAAGATTATAAGGTTTGTGGGACATGGCTATTAATAATCTTATATTGTGATGAGAGTTCGATATGTGGTGATGGTTTTATGATACCTATAATGGGTGATATATCAAACATACAAATATTACACATAGGCCTAGATTTGGAAGTTGTTTTTGTATACCTAATCTCATAAGGCATTGAACTGGCCCCACGTTGGGCGCCAAAATTAACAATTAAAAAAATATATGATGATAATAGTATTGGATAAATATTTACTGTTGTTATTTGCTGCTTAAACTAAATAAATAAATGAAAAACACACACACAGGGTACAACAAGGAATAATGAAGTGTATTGATACAATAAGATAACCAGTTGTACAGTGAAATACTATATTAATAAAATGTCTTTATTTAATTTGCTTTTATCTTCTTTCTTGCTTTACAACTTGGTTTCTTCTGGTTTATGCTCCGGCTAAAAACATACTCGGTAATACAACATAGAGATACCTCAGGGAAGGGGTGTCGAGCTGGCCATCAATGTTCTTATGAGATTTAATATTAATCATGTTTAATTGTCCAATTAAAAATTTTAAAAAAGAGAATAATTTAAAACAGTATCAGAAAAAAAAAATTATCAAATAAGGGAAAAGATAGGGAGAAAGTTCAAATTTAAAGTTCAATTTTCAATGGAAAATATCTTCACAGCAATTAGTCTATGGTCTGGTCTCACCAAATTTAAGTTTAAAGTTGTCTTCACCACAAACTTAGAATCCTTGATGTTTTGGGAAATTTAAATATGTTTGTGGCCAAATTTAATAAATAAAAGTTTTGTAATGATTTACAAAAACACTTTTATTGGGAATGTCACTAAATAAAGTCACTGTATTCTGGCTGCATCTTCTCTCCTTCAAGGCTAATAATGGACTCTCACTGCTACTAGTTCCTTTCTCAATCCACAATTACAACAATGTGTCACTGGTTGCTTGATGATCACTTCACTTCACCAGGTGATGTGGGGGTTGGTATTATAATAAATCAAATATTAAAATCATGAGAAAATTAAATTAACGTTGAAATATTTTAGAAAAATGGAATAGGTTAAAAAAAATAAAACAACTTCCAATTCTTAAATTAAATTATGCCAAATCTAAGAAAGGAAAATATTTATTAATAAAATGATTAAACATAGAGTATGCAAATTATTGGGAACTGAATTAAATAAAAATTAATGTGATAAAACATATGATCAATGAGTGTGATGAGATTATTAGTGATGGGTAGCAGCTGGTTTAAATGGAAAGAAACAAGGTAAGTGGCAGATGTTCTTACATATGATAAAAAAATAAATAAACAAACATAATTTGAAACATCTCACTGTTTTTAATAATTTGTAAGGGCTAACGTGCACTGGCTCGACCACAACCCCGATAATTCTGGTCGTAGCTAGTCCGACCAAGAGCACGACCCGACCACAACTCCGACTATGAATGCTTCCGTTAAGAAATGGATGTTAAACAAAAAATTTACATTACTTCATAAATAAATAAGACTTTTCAGTCGATGGATAAAAATATAAAACTACTAATAGTTCAATAACTCTAGTACTACTCCTAGTACAATTATTTCATTTACTTACCGGAAACATTATTTTGTTTGATATTAATTTGGAAAGTTTTGAGCTTACAACTACCTTCGTTAATACGCTAAGTTAAGGTGTAACAAAACTATTATTTTTTTTCTGAATCATGAAAACATATTTATCCTGATGTGTTTGATAGACTGTTTAATCATATATTAACTGTTTAATCATATATTTATAAATATAAGTAATCATTTTAAAGGAGTAACAAAGCAAAAATTATATAAAAAAACATTAAAATTGTATTTACATGAATCAGCTTGCTCCTTTAATGAGCTGCACTCACTGCCTACAAACATCATTGTAATCTTCTGCCACATTCCTCCTTTAACATTCTATTTGAATGATCATCTAACGATAAATTACATAGATGGCCGTCTTTAACCGCAAAAATAAAAATGTAAGTGTCAAAAAGTGCGATAATATTAGATTTTCAAAGTACTCAGACACTAATGACCTAGTCGGGGTTGCTACCGTATGCAGTGTACGTCACGCCATATCAGTCTATGTTATTACTGGTTGGGGCCGACCAAACCCTTCCGTCTTTGGTCGGACTACCAGACCCCGACTGCCTTGTCAGGCCTCGCCTTGTTGCGTATTCCATTTGATCACATGTAAAGTTTGGTCGGGCCCAACCAGTCGGAGTCATGGTTGAGCTAGTGCGTGTTAGCTCTTCCTGTCTTTGAGCATTAGTTTACGCCCATTTTATTTTATGTTGATATTTCATGAAGCCATGCTGATAAGGATGAGATGACAGACTCTCTTATAAAAAACTATACGCAACCTTTTCAAACATCTTAGGTACTACACAATGAACAGATATTGGTCTAAATTTAAACAGATTCTTTGGTTCATTTTTTGAATCTGAGTAACTAGTGCTGTCTTCCAGACCGAAAGAAACCTTCCAGTTTTTAAACTCCAGTTGAATAATCAAGCTAGCACATTATGTCACCCATGGTTACCACAAATGGGGGGCAATTATGTCACCCATTCCTTTCTTAACACAAGATGAAATTTTCTTTTCATTAATTGTCGTTTAACATGGGATGACCATATCAAATTTGTATTAAGTAAAATCAATTCGGGTTTATTTGCAATTAGGAAAATGTCTAATCTGTGTAGCTTGGAAACTTTAAAATTAATTTACTTTTCTCACATTCAAATGTATTCAAATGTATTATGTTTATATGGAGCTACAACAAAAGGGAACCTTGATGAAATTTTAAAAGTAGGCTACAAAAAAAGCAATACGAGTTATTTTGAAATTGCATTTTTTAGAATCTGTAAAAACAAAATTTAAACACCTTAAATTATTAACTGTTTATAGACTTTATATTTTTGACACCATAATGTTTTTGAAGAAATCTTTCAGAAAATATAAATTATAGAAACAATCATAAATATAATACTAAACACAAAAATGATTAAATTTTGCAAGTTATCGTTAGAGTTTTTTTTAAAAAGACAACTACTTTTACAGCAATGAAATAAAAAAAAAAAAAATAACCCACCAAATTAGATTACAGCCAAATATAAAAATATTTAGGACAAAACTGAAAGAGTTTCTATTAGACATCTCTCTATATTCAATAGAAGAGTTTTAAAACACAAATTTGTAGATGTTGTATTTTAACAAATTATAAATAGCTTGATCTTATGTTAAGTAGATGTTTACTGAATAAAATTATTTGACTTAGTTCAAATACACAAGATGTACTATTTATGAATAAAGAATTTGTACTATTGACTATTACTAATACCAGACGCTGAGTGTGTCTGTAAACTTTTAATGGCATACTGAACGGCGCCAACAAAATATGTGATATCAACAGTAAAACTCAACTGACTCAAATAATCTGTAGCGTACTACTGGTTCCAAAAGGAAGTGCTCATCATCTCCTGTCTCTAAATTAAGGAACACGCACGCACGCACACACGCACACACACACGCACGCACGCGCACGCACATTCTAGTACATTGGTATTGACCCACCCGCCCACTCATACACGTACAATAGCATTGACCCACCCGCCCACCCATACACGTACAGTGGTATTGACCCACCCGCCAGCCCATACACGTACAGTGGTATTTACCCATCTGCCCACCCATACACGTACAGTAGTATTGACCCACCCACCTACCCATACACGTACAGTGGTATTTAACCACCCGCCCACCCATACACGTACAGTGGTATTTACCCACTCGCCCACCCATACACGTACAGTGGGATTTACCCATCCGCCCACTCATACACGTACAATAGCATTGACCCACCCGCCCATACACGGCCGTCTCAATATACTACCACACCACGCGAAATATTTCCAACATGTCAGAAAGCCAAGCGCCAACACAATTTGTTGTGTAAACTGGAGTCGAGCCGCGAGACTGGCTGGGTTGATACCATACTTAATCGCTCCAAGCCAATCCTCACCACGTTTATTTGCAGTGGAAGCGATCATATATAGACACCTTAAGATGGTGCAATTTTTAAGAGGTTCTGTTTGAACAATGTAAACTTTTTTAACTTGGGTAGTACCCGTGATCAAAATGGGCAGCCTCCAACGGAGGACTTGGGGTAAGGCCCCCAATAAGCACAGCTAGCTATAATATGATACTTAAGAATTATTAAAAAGATATTTTCTTTCTCATAGTTACTTGGTTATTACAGTAAAATGTTGATGCAAACCTACCTAATGTAACTGTAATACAATTCAAGATATCATGTGTAATGTCTCGTTGCCGCTGTGATGTTCTTTTAATCATTTAGTACTATGGGGATAGTTGGCAAATTATAACTACAATTTTTTAGTACATCATATATACTTACTGGAAATTTTTTCAAGTATCGGACTGTGAGGTCGTTAAAGCTGTCATCAAGTATTGTATCAGCTTCATCAAGAACAATATGGCGGACAAATGACATATTGTATATCCCTACAGAACAAAAATACAATAAAATTACATGTCATACAAACTAACTTTATAAAACAGGAGTTTCACCCCAAAACTCCCTCTATTTCTAAATAATTAGGCTGAATTGTCTGTAAAGGGTCAGTTGTCAATGGCGTCCATGTTGAAAGTTTATATCGCATTTGGGTTATGTATTGTCAGTTTGTTACATCAAAAGCCAAGACAGGAAAAAGAACATGACAAGCATATTTTACCTTTTTTATGGGTAGGCTTCCATGGTCATACATAATGCTAATATAAACTTGGTCTTTGGATGTTGACTGCATCGCGAAGTTATGTACACTGTGTACAATTATTGATGACGTGTGAGCCACATTGCAGTTGGCCATCTTCAGGATGAGTGATACACAACGTTATTATGGTCTCAAGTGGCTGGGGTTGGATTATATACCTGCCAGGGGTGAGTTAATGACTTCTGATCTTTTCCAGAAGGTTGAGTTCTACCACTTTTAGAACATTCCTGATTGTTCTTGATGTTTACATTATTGTTATTCTTGGTGTAGTTGTAGACATGAAAATACAACAATATTCTGATCCAATATAATTTACATTAAATAAAATTGTTTTCTAAACCAAATTTATGTATACAAACAAATTAATCAGAACATAGACTTTCATAACATACCCGAAACAGGATTAATAATGAATTGATACAGCATTGGCAATGCCACTTAGATTGTTTGTTGTGTAATGAACAAATAGATAATACATTTAAATTTAAATATGGATTTTTGGAGCATTTATCTCTGATCATCCAACAATCTCAGATGCTGACACACAAAAGATGAAAATGTATCTAAAAAAACACATATATATACTCGCTTAACTCGTTGGGGGCTTTGCCCCCAAACCCCTTTGTGGTTCAAGTATCAATGGCTTTTTCAGTTAATTGTGTGGGATACTCAAGTTAATAACGGGAGGGGGCTACCAAGTTTATCACGAGGGGCCACCCAAGATAAATCACGAGGACCACCCAAGATGATCACACATGGTTACCCAAATCGATCAAGAAAGGCTGCCCAAGTTGATTACATGATTTGATGACGGGATACCACCCAAGTTAATCACAGGGGCCTACCCAAGTTGTACACGAGGGGCAACCCAAATCAATCAAGAAGGAGTTTTTCACAAGTAGCTTCAAAAGTTGATTACGCTTCAAAAGTTGATCACGGGGGCTACTCAAGGTGATAGTGGGGGGGAGGTACCACAGCTTATCATAGGGTACTACCAAATTTGATAGTGGATGCTACCACATTTAATAGTGGGGGAGTACCTAAATTTAACAGAGGTGGCTAACTATGTTGATCATGGCTAGCTAACTAAGATAATTACAGTTGACTACAAAAAGTTGATCACGGGGGCTACCCTAGATGATCATGTATGGTTAACACGTTGACCCCAGGGGACTATCCAAGATGTTCAAGGGGACTATCTAAGTCTATGACGGTCGGCTAACCTAGTTGATTATGGGGTCTACATACTTTGATCATGAGAGACTACCCAAGATGATTACAGACGCTACACAAGTTAATCATAGGCAGTTACCTAAGTTGATAACGTAGGTCTCTACGGATGATCACTGGTGCTTTCCAATATTATAATCGGAGGCTAACAAAGTTGATTACTAGGAGCTTTCCAAGTTGATCACAGGCTACACAAGATTATTAAAGGTGGTTCCCAAATTGGATCACAGGAGACTATAAAAGATCATCATGGGGGGCTACCTAAGTGTTGACGGCCGGTTAACTTAATCGATCATGGGTGCTACCCAAGATGATCACGGATGAATAACAAAGTTAATCACAGGGGGTTCCCAACATGATCATGGGAGGTACGCAAGTTAGTCATGGGGGTCTGCCCAAGTTGATCACAGAGGCTAACCAAGGTCATTACCGGGAGTTGCCTAAGTTGACGACTTTATGCCACTGAAGTTGATCACAGGGCTAATAAACGTAGAGGTCTATGGAAATAGTGTGCTATGTTTTAAGTATCCAGCTTATTTTATTCATGCTGAAATAGGTGTATATTAAAATTAATAAAAGACAGGTTTTTGACAAAAAACACAACTTTACAGACTTTTTGTGAGGTAAAAGTGTAGTTTATACAGCATAGAGGTATATAACCATTTGCAATATTATAACGAGTAGCTACCAAAGACGATCACCAGGGCTTTCCGAGTTGATCACAGGCTACCAAGATGACCAAGAGTAGTTACCAAAGTAGATCACGGGGGCCTAAGGTGTTGACGGTTGGTTATCTAAGTTGATCACGGGGTGCTAGCCAAGATGATAATGGATGATTAGGGCCTACCTTAGTTTATCACAGGGGGCTCCCAACATGATCACCGGAGGGGATATGTCTGTCTATCCAAGATCATCATAAATGATTACCTACTTTTTGATGGGTTACTACCTAAGTTGATCACGGAGGCTGGTCAACAGAGTGGTAAACGTAAATAATGTGCAAGGTTTTAAGTTTGTAGCTTGTTTTAATGCTTAAATGGGAGGATATATTAAAAAAATTACATTTCTGACAAAAAACCAACTTTTTGTGAGGAAACTGTTGTATATACAGCAAAGAAGTATATAAAACCATTATTGCAGAAAACATTATTTTGAATTTAACAGCATCATTTGATGTCTTCTAAACGAAATAACATAACTTCAACAAAACAAATACTTCAACAGTGCACAAAAGACAGCATTTTCATATCAATATTTTGAATTTTTATTTGTTTAAAGAGGTGAAATATCAAATATAAAAGCAGTTATATAGTCTGTAAGGTTTATAGTTTCCAACTTATTTTATTCTTATTTAAATGGAAGGAACTATTCCAAAAAATTACACGTTTTCGACAAACTATAGTGGTTCGAGGAAACTATAGTATATACTATAAAAATTTATATGACACTTTTTGTACAGAATTCCGTTGTTAATTTGAAAATTTCATTGGATTCTATCTAATCTAAATATTACAGCGTTGGTAAAACAAAAACTTCAACTCTACAAACTAGTCAGCAGTTTCGCGTTTTTAGGTTATGAAAAATAAAGTAAGCCTCAGGCATAGATCACTATATGAATCAATAAAAAATATTATTCCTATTAATAAAAAATGTATAATTGAGTACATTTACATGTACATAAACTGATAAAGACATTAAGGGCCTGCACATAAAACATCTAATAAAAAAAGTAAATACATATAGCCCTTGAATACAATTTACTTAGTCCACCTTGCACAAAATCGTAAAAATCATAATCATCCGGATTATTTATATTGACACTTAAAACTAATAAATAACTAACATATATTAAACAAAAGTAATAATAAAAACAACTAAATACACAGTTTCAAAGAGGTGAGGCGGCGGAAAATGACGACCGCTCGGTTCAACAGTAGCTGTGTGTATATGCGCTTGTGGCGTTGGGCGGCACAGCGGAAATGTACACTGACAGACAAAAACCAATCTTATAGTGATTGATAGGCCAACAAAAGGTCACGTGTCGCACAATGTGTCTCTCATGAGCCACCACCCATAACCCAAACGCACTGACGGATTAAATTAGAAACATTATTTTTGTAATTATTACATGTATATGCGCTTACGGTGTTTAGAGCTAAGTCAATATATGCACTTACGGCGTAGTTGCACAATGTATTTATTTCTTTCATCTAACTATGTAATTTATGTATAACCTTATGCTTTGTGTATTTTAGTGAGTAAATAAAGATTTTGATTTGATTTTCTTAATAAGCTAATAAAATATGAAAAATCTAGCAAAAATATAATTTTTTGAACTAAAATAGATATTTAACATTTTTTTGCGTCGTTGTTATCAAAAATACAAAAAAAAGTGTCCTAATCAAAATTCTAGGAAATTTAATTACTAATCTGGATTATGCTGTCAGATTTGGACATAATCAAGCCGTAAGAAAACCACTGTACACAGTTAAAAAATCGTATCCTAATTTTGAATTTTTTAGGGGGGTTAAAAAATAAAAATTTGAAGTTTTCTGAATTTTCCTGTCGGTTGCTTGGTAAAATTTACAAGTCTACAAAATTTCAAGTTTCTAGCACATCTAAAAGTGAGTAAGAATTTGTGAGTTACACATGCAGCTTTATAGATATTAGACTCGCTTCGCTCGTTGGAGGCTTTGCCCCCTAACCCCCAATAGGTTTTAGATATTAATTGTTACCCAAGATGATCATGTGTTCTACCCATGACAATCACGGTTGCTACCTAGGTTAACCACTGTTCAAGTTAATCACTGGAATGATGACGGAGTCATTCCAAGTTGATCACAGACACTATCTGAGCTTATCCAGTTTGGCTACCTAAGATGATCACAGGGCCTACCCAAGTTGATCACGGGGGCTATTTAGGTTGATCACGGGATCTATCCAAATTGATAATATGGGCTACTTAAGCTGATCCAGGTGAGCTGCACATGACGATCACGGGGCTACCCTAGTTGATCACGGGGGCTACCCGAGTTGATCATGGAGGCTACATAAGCTGATCCATGTTAGCTCCCTAAGTGAACACTGGGGCTATCCAAGTTGATCACTGTGCCGGGTCTTTTGACCGGTACATTTCGTTTTTTTCGTCGTTGGCTGCCGGGCTGCCTGAGATCGCTCGTGTCCTGCGTTTCGCGTACTTTGGTGGCCGTTGGCTCAGATCCGTTCGTTCCGGGTTCCAGCTTCGGTCAGGTTGGCCTGTCTGTTGACTTGTTCTCAGCAGCCGTTCGTCACGAGAATATGATCAGCTAGAGATCCTAAAACTCCAGGGTCCTTGAGCAGGACGTTTTCTTCCCTCAGCCTGCCGTCCGGGGATGTTCGACATCTACACTGCCCGCCTGGCCTGAGGACCATGTTTAGAGACCAGTTACGACCCTGCAGCCCAACCTACATCCTTGGGTAGAAGTCTTCAGTCCTCAGGTCAGTGTGTTCCGTTTTTGTTTCCCGGCGGCTGAGCTGGGGGTTTTGATGGTTATTTACAAAAGGAAAAAAAAGGGAAATATAAAAGAAGAAAAAAAAGTTTGTGGAACTGTTTAATTTGTGCCTAGGCCTAAAACTGATTGGACAAAGTGAGGAAACAGCCATGGGGACATTGCTACCTAGATATTTCTAATTTAAGAAAAAGAAAAAAAACTTATATTAATATTTATTGTTATTTATTTTAGTTAGTTTTATTTGTTGTTATATTTTTTTAGAGTTTATATTTGTTAGGTCCCTATGGTTAAGTTCTGTTATTATTTATTGTTATGTTTAGGCCTAGTGATTGTTATTTATATTTTTTGTTAAGTGTATTAGGGGTGTTTGGAAGTGAATTTTTACTCGAACGGTACCGTGTTATATTTTCTTTTAAATTGTTTAATTTTTAAACTCACCAAAAGGGGATTATTGTGCTTTTGCTTAACTTCTAATTCGGAGCTGCCCAGGGATTCCGGCTTACTCCCTGGCCCGGTGGAATCAAGGGATGTGGGCTGAATTGCCGGGGTTTATTTGGGTGTAGTCAAAATTTTCTTAAATTTGTTCACTTTGAATTGTTAATAAATTGTCTTACGTTTTGGGTGTCTCTGGCTAGGCTGCAGATAGGCCATGTAGTTGTTTATTGGCAATTTTGGTATTTGTAGAGTTTGTGGTATTTATAGCGTTTGTTATTAATGTGTAGTATCTTGTTAATTTTAGTGTTTGTTGTTATTTATTTAAGTGAGAATTTATATTGTGGCCTTCTGCCAAGTCGGATTAATATCTTTTTTGTTTACTTGGAATAAAAACTAGTTTTGCTCAGCTGCCGAGTTTTATTTTGACCCTCCAACTGCCACCCGTGATCCCATCGCTTGACTTGTTTTGAGCCATCCCCCGGTTGGCACGCTTTCCAGCTTTGGTGGGGGGGATGGGTCTCATCACAAGAGCTACTCAAGATGATCAAGGGGGCTATTTAAATTGATCATGGGGATCCACTCAAGATGATCAGGGGGTTTGCCTTAGCTGATCCAGTTTGGCTACCTAAGATGATCACGAGAGCTAACTAAGTTGATCATGTGGGCTACTCAAGATGATTATGGGGGCTACTCAAGTTGATCATGGGGGGCTACCTAAGCTGATGACGGGGGCTACCCAAGCAACCGTGATGGGTTGCTTCCCAAACTGAAAACAGGGAACTACACAAATCGATCATGGGAGGTAACATATGTTGGTTACATATATTATTTCGCTGTAGGAAACAAGTAGGTTAACCACTCTTACAGTGTATCACAGGTGCACCTTAGTTCTTTATAGGCTATTTCAATTGACCATGGGAATCACCTTAGTCATAGGCATACTCTTACAGTTGTTAGGAAATATGTATATCCAAACACCTTGACTGTGAGACTATAATAGCCTGGCAAGCTTGTCTATTCTTGTTACCGCCACCTTCTGTCAGCCGCTTTATAATACACATTTTAATAACGCTTTCTTAAAACAGTACGATAAATGGATGCCAACTTTTATTTTGGAAACTGTAGAGAATCCAATGGGTAATAAAACTATTACATCAGAAAAAAATTGGGCCAGTCTAAAAATTTACAAATATAAATTGGTTAAATGACTCCTGAAAATTATGTATATTATATACAGTAAAAAATCTTTATAACAAAACTGTAACAAATCGGAAATAACTTTAAATGTAAAAGTTGTAGCGAATGTTATGCTTTAAAAACCTATGCCTTAAAAATGTAAATTCGACCAAGGGGTACAATTAAAACTTAAAATAATCTCCCTATTCAATACGTAGAATATATAATTTTGACTTTTAAGCCCTATTGTAAAAAAACTACCAGTCATAAAATATTTTTAGTTGATTAATTAATTAATTTGGTTAGTTACAAAACTTTTTTACGCTGGTCGAACTTAATTGACCAAAAAATAAAAAAAATTTCTCGCTGCTCGAAAATTCATATCATGATTTTTTAATGAATTAAAATGAAGTTTTCATATAAACGCTCTTATAAATTATTTCTTACTACGTCTACGTATTGTATTGGTACTGTTAAAATCTAGTTTCTTCCTCTAAAAAACTATATGCCACATGTGTACATTAAAATTATTTTTATTCGTTAAACGGCCATTGGAACGGAACCATGTTTTCGCCCATGTTATTCTTATGGGAAAATCTCTATTTTTAACCCCCTAAAACAACTCCCATTTATTTGAAATTTTTCAAATTTTTCTGGTGGTTACACTATTAGATCTATCCACAGTCCAAATTTCAAGTTTCTGGCACTTCTAGAAGTACCTTAGAATTTGTATATCCTATCAGTCAGTCAGTTACACATCGGGCTATATAGTAGTTATTATTAGAGAAGTATATTAGGATAAATATACAAAAAAAATAAAATAAAAATAAAAATCAGCTTTGTTTCAATGGGTTATCTTATATGAACTCACCAGAAGTGGTCAATTTGCTTGCAGCTCCAGTACTGGACACTAGCAGATCCACAGGCCTGAAGTTAGGATGAGTGATAAGTTTCTTAGTATGGCCGCCTACTACAACTTCTACGTCAAACAGGAGCTCCTGAGCCAACTGATCGGCTACATCCTGTCAAAAAACAAAT
Organism: Stictocephala bisonia; assembly: GCA_035578905.1. Taxonomy (NCBI): domain Eukaryota; kingdom Metazoa; phylum Arthropoda; class Insecta; order Hemiptera; family Membracidae; genus Stictocephala; species Stictocephala bisonia. Next base: position 250,245 of record JAQJVL010000027.1, on the reverse strand, counting down.
CTATTTCAAACTATAAGTTATATTTAAAAGATCTCTGACAGTTTTACCAGACCATTACAAATTAAAGTTAAATGAAAATCGTGGGAGATTTGGATATGCAAAAAAAAAACCATTTTGCTCCCAAAGTAACTGGCAAACAGCATTATCTCACTTGTATCAGCAGCATAATAGGCTGAGGTATAAAGTTTTGAGAACAACTATACTCATATAGAAATTTTAATCCACCACAATTTTTTTCTTTTCTTACAATATTCAGCAATTAAATGAAAATGCAACCAATGGTCTTTTCCAATGAAATGTGCAATTTTAAAAATGTTCTTGTTTGAATGTGTCTTCTATATCTCATTGCTCCTTTTTTAACTATTCAAACCATTTTTAACTTGAGTGCATGACACACGTTCATCAACAAAGTCTTGGTTACAGTCAGTAAAGTGTCCTGGTAATCAGAAATAATTGAGACCAAACCCATTTCGGATTAATGAATTTTTCGGTTTCATATATTTAAAAGTATTAAGTAAATTAATAAGAAGATATTTAACACAAACATTCTGTATTTTAGAAAACCTTCATTACATAAACATCAAAATAACAATATTTGATTTCATAAACAAATAACAAATGATTTACAGAAATAATTAATAACATATTTGACACCTCCACCGCTAATTACGTCTTAGTGGTATTATACATTTAATGAGTTGATCAAAATGTCTTTACAAATTCGACCATCATCCAATTTTACATTACGTTCCTTTCTCTTGAACTTATATACCCAATACACCATTTACTTTGTCCATTCGTATAGTTTTGGGCTTGTACTCTATTCCCTGTTCTTAAAACTCTTCTGATTCCAACAGTTCCGTTTTGTTTTGTTCTATTTACTTTCACTATTTTAGGAACAATTACTGATAGGTTCATCCTGATATTCCTTCCA